>WBNM01019190.1:532-10532 GCA_013399055.1 Ramphastos sulfuratus | reverse complement strand
AGTGGACAAGGGAAGGGCAATTGATGTCATCTACCTGGACCTGAGCAAGGCATTTGACTCTGTCCCACATGACATCCTGGTCACCAAGCTGGAAAAACATGGACTGGATGGGTGGAGCACTGCTGGGTAAGGAATTGTCTGGATGGTGGCACACAGAGAGTGGTGATCAAGGGCACAATGTCCACCTGGAGACCAGTGCCAAGTGGCATCCCTCAGGGGTCAGTGCTGGGACCAGTGCTGTTTGACATCTTTGTCAGTGACATGGACAGAGGAATCAGTGCAGCCTCAGCAAGTGTGCAGATGGCACCAAGCTGTGTGGCACAGTCAACTTGCTAGAGGGCAGGGATCCATCCAGAGGGACCTGGACAGGCTNGCAGAGGGAAGATTTAGACTGGATGTTAGGAGGAAGTTGTTTGCAGTGAGGGTGGTGAGACACTGGCACAGGTTGCCCAGGGAGGTTGTGGCTGCTCCCTCCCTGGAGGTGTTCAAGGCCAGGTTGGACGAGGCCTTGAGTGACCTGTGCTAGTGGGAAGTGTCCCTGCCTGTGGCAGGGGGTTGGAACTAGATGATCCTTGAGGTCTCCTTCCAACCTTACCATTCTATGATTCTATGATTCTATGATGGCAGTATGTGAAATGTCCTGGGTTACTACCCAAGGTTTTTGAATTGGGGTTGGGAAGAGAATGGCAGTGCTTCACTCCAGCTGACAACCTGACCCCATTTTTCATGGGTTCTGAGTTTTGCAACTGGCAACACATTTTTACTTCTCCTCTTTGATCTGTCAGAGCAAATGCTTTCAGATTTGAGTTGTTTGGGTTTCTTGTTGAGCCTCCCAGGAAAGCATTTTGTTGCTTAGCAGAGGATGTCAGCAACAGTTATAAACAAACATATTCTGGGCACCATTATTGACCTCATAGACCTTACTTGAAACATACTTGGCTCTTATGACATATAAAAGATCAGATTCAAGCAGCACAGGTGGGTGGAAAACTTAAATAAAGGCAGGTAAATGGAAGAATTAGCCAGATATTAAAATATCTTTTCACAGAATCTCAGAAACATGCAGGTTGGCAAAGCCTCTCAGCATCACCAAGTCCAATCTCTAACCCTACTCTACAACATTCACCTTAAACCATATCCCTAAGCACCACATTCAAACCACCCTGAAACACAGCCAGGGTGGGTGACTCCACCACCTCCCTGGGCAGCTCATTCCAGTCCCTGACCACTCTCTCCAGGATAAAGCTTTTCCTAATGTTCAATCTAAACTTCCCCAGTCTCAGCTTGAGGCCATTCTGCCATGTTCTGTCTCCTGTGAGAAGAGCCCAGCAGCAGCCTCTCCAAAATGTCCCTTCAGGTAGTTGTAGACAGCAATGAGGTCTCTCCTCAGCCTCCTCTTTTTCAAACTAACCATCCCCAGCTCCCTCAATGGTTCCCCATAAGATTTATTCTCCAGGCCCTTTCCTGGCTTCATTGCCCTCCTCTGGACCCACTCCAGCATCTCCATATCTCTCCTGTATTGCAATGTCCAAAATTGAACACAATACTCAAGGTGTGGCCTCACCAGAGCAGAGTCCAAGGGCACAATCACCTTCCTATTCCTAATGCTGGCCACAGCATTTTTAATCCAAGCAGGATGCCATTGGCCTGCTTGGCTGCCTGGGCACACTGCAGGCTCATATTCAGCTGCTTGCCTATAACAACCCTCAGATCCCTTTCTGCCAGGCAGCTTTTGAGAAGCTGTGGGAAAAGATCATAGCACATGTGCAAAATGCCTTCACTCTACTGAAGCAATATAGAGATCACAAAATGATTCTGCTGAGGAATGTATCAACATATCTCTGCCTAAAAATACAGGTAGAAGCAAATGCACATACATACATATACAGACACACAGATATGCATATTATCCAGGTATACAAATGTAGTTTAGTGCCTTTCCCAGTTAGAAAAGAACAGGTTTGCCTTCAGGTATTTCAAGTTAATGATAGGAAGCACCTCAACTACATTGTAATTGTTAAGCTGAATTGTGTTTTGCATTTTGATTATAAATTAGAACAATGGTACATTAACTCTGTTTTGAGGGTAAGACTAAAAAAAGAAAAGGCCTTGTTTATTAAGCTGCTGCTGTGGTGATATTTGCAGCACACATCACATTTATAATTGACTTATTAAAACTTATACACTGCAAATTATAGTGGTAGTACCCACAGGCTAAAAAAAATCATCAAAATACATAATGGCAATTTAAGAAGGCTTGCATGCACAAATGGGAAATTGTATCTAGTGTTCTCTTGTTCTAATGTTTTACTCACAGCTTTTTCAGTGTTCAGATGTGTAGCTGAAATGCTGGGGAGAGATACTGAAAGGGAAGCACAGTGGAAGGAGGCTCAGAAGAACACATTGGATGATAAGACAGAGCAGAGCCAGGAGTGNNATCCTGCCTGCCCCTCTGCAAGGCTGCTGCTGAATGGGGAGTCAAGAGGAACCAGGTCAGAGACTGTACCAGACTCCAGCTGCCTGAGAAAAGAGCCTGGGAAAACTCCAAAGCCTCTAACAGCTTTGAGACCACTGACAGCAACCCCTCCATGTGCTTTGTGTACTGTCTGATAATACTGTGTGAGTAAATACTTAAAGCTTCTTGTAACCACTAATTGCCTTCTGCCATAAGCAGAAAGGAGCTTCCTGTGCCTATCCAGTGGCTGAGCAGGATAATTAACTGCCAGCAGTATAGTGACTGCAGGAACCTTCTCTTCCAGTAAAATGTTTGCATTTGCTGGTTAACCTCTTAGGGTGTTCCAGTTTTGCCTGTTCCCTGTGTGTATAAATTTCCAAACCCTGTGTTTCAAACCTTGTAAATAAGTTTAATGTTAATAAACAGTTTTCATAGTTACTAGCAATCTTCACCTTGATATCAAAATTGATATTGATCATTCATTTTGCATCATTCATAACAATAATGCAGTATTTCAAGTAGTCTTTACTTCAAACTTAGAGGACAGGTAGGAGAGTCAATAGGGTCATCTTTTACTCTAGGCTATGGGTAGTATAAACTAATCCCTCACAGTTTGTCTTCATAAGAATGTGTCACTGTCTCTCCATCTACATTGTTAGAACAGTGGAGATAAATGCAAGGAAGAGTGCACCAAATTCAGAAATAAAGGCCATAAAAATCACCAGTCTGCTAATGAGATCTAATGGGCTCCTACTGACTGCCATAAAGATTTTCATTCTCCTAACACAGAGCAGCTCACAGAAGAGCAAACACAGAGTGTGGTCATAAAGCCCAACTCGTTCAAGCTTCAACTCGAATCCCTTTCAATGTGTGTAAGGGCAGTGCAACGAGATGGACTTTTTCAGGCTTGGTGACACCTTGCAAAAGAGGTTGGTAGACCAGAGATGGAGCTGAGACACCTGCAAATGGGCCCAGAGAAAACACCATGCAAAGCCTCAGAGTTTGGATCGTTGGATAACAGAAGTGGAGCTTCAAACATTGTGTCATTATGGTTCTGCAGTGACTGTCTTCCTCTAGCCTGTCCCTAGGAGCCTGTCCACACAACTAAGTGGCTAAAGTTTGCTGATCTGGATTTGCTGATCTGATTTGCTGGCTCTTACATTCTAGTAATCAGGATAGGCTTAAATTTAGATCATTAACAGAGGTGAAATAATGAGACACAAAATGATCAATGTTCAGAAAAATCCTGAACAGCTGTAGGAAGATGATCTGTTTTTTTAATAATAGGAATTTAGAGCCCTAAGACACACAGACCACTCAAAAATACAGCTGGCAGAAACACTACAAGTATCTAAGTGAGATCTAAATCCTGCTGGAAGAGCAGACAAATGTCATGCAGGGCACCTTAACACTGCCAAGGAAAATGAATCCTCCTTATTGGCTATGCTGATTCAGCCTCCATTGATTATAAAGGTAGCTTACACTCCTTACTCAAGTATGGACACCTGTGTTGTTGTTATTTAGCTTCCTTAGAATCTTAGAATCATAGAATCATAGGTCAGAGTTGGAAGAGACCACAAGGATCATCTAGTTCCAAACCCCCTGCCATGGGCAGGGACACCTCACACTAGATCAGGCTGCCTGGAGCCTCATTCAGCTCCTTGTCATGGAGCTGAGTGTCACTTTATTGAATCACAGAATTGCTTTGATCTGAAGAGACCTTTAAGGTTGTCAAGTCCAACCATTAAATCAACACTGCCATGTCATGACTAAAGCAGGCCCCTCAGAAACACACTTGTACGTCTTTTAAATGCCTCCAGGGATGTTGTCTCAACTGGTTCAACTCTTCTACTTCTAGGCAACCCTTTTGGGGAAGAGATTGTTCCTAATATCCAACCTAAATCTCCCCTGGCACAACTTGATGCTGTTTTCTCTTTTCCCATCACTTGTTACTTGGGAGAAGGGACTGACCCCTATGTCACTACAACTTCCTTTCAGGTCACTGTAGAGAGTGAGAAGATGAGAAGGTCTCTTCTTTTCTTCAGGCTAAACAGACTCAGTTCCCTCAGCTGCTCCTCATAAGATTTGTGCTCTAGACCCTTCACCAGCTCTCTGCTTCTCTGGACATGCTCCAATGTCTTTCTTGTAGTGAGGAGCCCAAAACTGAAGCTGCTATCAGAGTAAGCAATAAATGCTTAGCTGGTGAAAAGTCAGGAGCTGAGTGAACTCTCACTCTTGACACTGCTACAAATCTGCTCACCTCTCTCTCAACAGTAGGAGCACTCAGACTTAAAATACACAGTGGCTTGCACAACAATCTACACATGCATCTGACACAGATGCTCTTAGATTGAGATTTTCAAAACCCATCTAAGATAGCTTGTCATGAAACTGTACACTCCTGGGTCTCCACATTTTGAAAACTTCTCTCTCTCTCTCTTTTTTTTTATTTTTTTTTTCCTCCCCCAAACTGAGAAAATGATCAGAAAGAAGAGAGTGGGAAAGTTCCACTGAGTTTCTTCCACCACAGGATTTTGTGTGAGGTCTTTTATAGAAACGTATCCTGCTTTGAAATTTGACAGAGCTATAACAAAGCTTAGGTATTCTGGGCCTCTCAGAACCAAAAACATAGCCTGAAATTATCTGACATTCACTTCACTGAGATGTTTACTGAATGTCACTGAATGTGGCAAGTCAAGTAACAAAATGCTGAGCTAGGTATGGATCAAATACATCAATAAGTACACTTTAGTTCTGTCGAATGATGGTTAACATTAAACTCCATATCTCACTTCTGAGTAAAAAGAAAACAGAAGAGTAGCAAAACTTTTCATGAAAAGGAAAACCAAGGCACTGGAATAAACATATCAAATATATGTACATGAGAAAATAAAGAAAAGTGGCCAAAGCCATCTCTAGGATAAAGCAAAGGAAGCAGTTACCCAGAAATCACAGAATTACGGAATCACAGAAGTTCAGAGGTTGGAAGGGACCTCCAGGGATCATTGAGTCCAAGCCCCCTGTCAAGACAGGATCCCCTAAGGTAGTTTGCACAGGAATGCAACCAGGCAGGTTTTGAAAGTCTCCAGAGAAGGAGACTCCACAACCTCTCTGGGCAGCCTGTTCCAGGGCTCTGTCACCCTCACTGTAAGGAAGTTTCTCCCCATGTTGAGGTGAAACCTCATATCTTCCAATTTGTAGCTGTTGCTCCTTGTCTTATTGCTGCTGACCACCAAGAAGAGCTTGGCCCCAGCCACTTGACACCCACCCCTCAGGTATTTGTGCATTAATGGATGAGATCTCCTCTCAGTCTTCTCTTCTCCAGGCTAAACAGCCCTGGGGCTTTCAGTGTTCTCCATAAAGGAGATGTTCAAGCCCCCAGTCATCCTGAACTCTCTCCAGCAGGTCCCTGTCTCTCTTGAACCGGGGAGCCCAAAACTGAACACAGCATTCCAGGTGTGGTCCCAGGAGGGCAGAGTAGAGGAGAAGAAAAACCTCCCTAGCCCTGCTGGCCACACTTTTCCTGCTGCACCCCAGGATGCCAATGGCTTTCTTGGCCCCAAGGGCACATTGCTGGCCCATGTGGAACTTGCTGCCCTCCAGCACTCCAAGGTCTTTCTCCATGGAGCTGCTTTCCAGCAGGGTAGCCCCAACCTGTACTGCGACTAGTAACCGTCTATTAAAAAGTGGCCCTAATGAGTGACAAATGAAGTCTTGGGTCTTTCTTACTGATGTCTTGCTGAGTAGGGCATGCTGTCTCAGCAAGCTGGTCCAGCTGGGTAGAGGTCTGCAGAGCAGCTGTTTCTGCAGACCATTGAATGTGAGCCCAGGCAGCAGTGGCTCTTGTGTCGCTCACTTCCACTGCAATGAAGGTGCCCTGTGCCTGTTGTACTGAAGAGATCTAATAAGAAAGAGCACCTCTTCCAGACTTTGCATGTGAAAATGACTGCTAGCATACTTGCCATAAGTTTGGAACCAGGTCACAATGTAATCACTTACTGACAAATGTCTTCTTTCAGCTGTTTGGGTTTTTTTAATCCACATCCTCTGAGGTGCAGCCGAGGGTGAGGAGCCACAGCAGTGTCTGAGAGGAACCCTGCAAGCAACTTGGTGTTCAGATTCTCCATCAATGCTTCTGAAGAGACATGTTCCCAGACAGCCAACCGAGTGCTGGGCTGCAGCAAGAGCAGTGTGGGCAGCAGGGCAAGGGAGGGGATTCTGCCCCTTTGCTCTGCTCTCCTCAGACCTCATCTGGAGTGTGGTGTGGGTGACAGGTTGGAGAGAAAGGATACCATCTAGAGAGACCTTGACAGGCTTGAGAAATGGGCCTGTGAAACTGTCATGAAGTTCAACAAAACCTGATGAAAGGTCCTACACCTGGCTGGAGGCAAGCCCAAGCCTTAAGAGAGACTGGGTGATGAGTGAATTGGCAGCAGCTCTGTTGAGAAGTGCTTAGGTAATGTTGAGAAGCTCAGCGTTGCCTGGCAATGCACATTTGCAGCCCAGAAGGCCATCCTGAGCTTTGTCTAAAGAAGTGTGGCTAGAAGGTCAGTGGGAGGGTATCCTGCCTGTCTGCTCTGCTCTGGTGAGACCTCACCTGCAGTGTCGTGTTTGGCTCTATTGACTCCAGCATAGCAAAGACACAGGCTTGTCCAAGTTGGTCAAGGGAAGGGCCATGAAGACCATCACAGGGATGAAGCACATCTCCTATGAGGTTCAAGGAGTTCAGATTGCTTAGCCTGGAGAAGAAAAGACTCTGAAAAGACCTTATAGCAGCCCTCCAGTACATACAGGATCTACAGGAAAAATGGGCATGGACTCTGTCTTCAGGGAGTGTAATGATAAGATGAGGGGCAATGGTTTTAAACTGAAAGAGGTCAGATTTACATTATATATAAGGAATAAATACTTCACTTTGAGGATGGAGAGACACTGAAACAGATTGGCCAGAGAAGCTCTGGGTGCTCCATCACTGGAACTGTTTAAGGCCAGGTTGGATGCAAGTATGGGTGACCTAGTCTAGTGGGATGTGTTCCTGCTCATAGTAGGAAGGTGGGAACTGGATAATCTTTAAGGTCCCTTCAATCCAAACCATTTTATTATTTGAAATTTCATTAATTCCCAGTAGGATTTTTGTTAAGGACAAGTCTGGGCAGGGTAAATGAGAAGAAAAAAAAAAATATATAAGAATTAGAAGTCCAAGAGACATCAAATGATTTTTAATTGAGATTGGAAATACTCCAAGTTTGCCTTTCAGAAAGGGCTTTGATTTATAGTAGTTCATGTTGGGCTCATGTTGTGCCTGCCAAAAATCCAAAGTGGATCAGAGGTTTTTTTGAAATAAACACAAGTCTAATCTGATGTAGGTATTTCAAAACTCCCACTGCTTTAGTTGTAACATCATCTGTTCCTGAATCATTTATAAACCAGCCCTCTACAGGAAGGTTTCTACAAGGCTAAGGGTGATAGATTGGAACTTTGGGGCACAAGGACATGTTTAAATTCCACATTACAATTGATAAGAGACTCTCCACTGTTTTTAAAAGTGTTTGAGAAGTGGATNCCTGTGGCAGGGGGTTGGAACTGGATGAGCTTTGAGGTCCTTTCCAACCTAAACCATTCTGTGATTCTCTGATTCTGTTCTATGATTGTCTCTGCTTTCCTCTCCATTAGACCAAGAGTACAGGGGTATGATGGTGTCCTACTTCTTTTGGTTTTGCACTGGGTTGAAAAGAGACAAGAGAGCAGAACTGATAAACATTTTGTTCTCCTTGATTCCCAACTCTTCAGCAATTCAGCTCCTTTCTGAAAGAAGAAAAACCTCCACCACTTTTGCTTTTTGGAGAAAGAAAAAGAAATGGTCACCACTGGGATGTGTTTATAACAAAACTCATTATTAGGAGTGACCATTTGATGTCAGTGTGGTAGATTATTCTCAGCTCAGTTTCAGCATCTAAAAGCAACATGTTTCTTCTCATTTACTTTTTGGCTAAATTCCCTCTGGAGTTGCTCCTAAGAGACTTTCTATTTTGCATATGGCAATTCAGCCCACTCTCAGACTGGCAGAAGTATTTATCCTCAGGAAATACCTATCTAAGAGGGACATAGAAGTGCTTGAGAGAGTCCAGCACAGAGCCACAAAGATGATTAAGGGAATGGAACAGCTCTTTAAGAAGGAGAGCCTGAGGGAGCTGGGGCTGTGCTGCTGGGAGAAGAGGAGACTGAGAGGTGACCTCGGCAATGGTTATAAAGATGTAAAGGTGAGTACCAGGAGGCTGGAGCCAGGCTCTGCTGGGTGATGCCCAATGACAGGACAAGGGGCAATGGGTGGAAGCTGAGGCATAGGAAGTTTCATTTGAACATGAGGAGGAATTTTTTCCCTGTGAGGGTGACAAAACCCTGGAACAGGCTGCCCAGGGGAGTTGTGGAGTCTCCCTCTCTGGAGATATTCAAAACCTACCTGGATGTGTTGCTGTGTGATCTGGTCTAGGTGACCCTGCTCTGGCAGAGGAATTGAACTGGATGAGCGTTTGAGTTCCCTTCCAGCCCCTGACGTTCTGTGATTCTGTGATCTCCAGCAGGTGCTGATGTGAAGATGTAAACCTCCCACCATGGCAAGACACAATGTTTTAATGCTAGCCTTACACCTTGAGGCCTCAGAATTAATGCTGATATTGGTTTTGTCTGATTCTATGATTCTATTTCTCCTCATTGATTAGACCCAAGATGATTACTAACAGTGATCTTTCTGGGACAATTTATTTAGGTAGAAACATCCGATGCTGTTAGTTTCATGCAGGACAACTTTTGCCATTCCAGGGGACAATGCTCACCTTTCCAAAGTGCAAGGACAGAACAGGGGATACACTGAAATGGTGGTGAGGCTGGTGGTGGTTCCTAGTCTAGCACTTTGTCGTTGCTAGAAGCAGGAAACATGATCTGGGATTGAGGGCATCAGCCAAGGCTGACCTAGCTTCAATCCCACTGCATCTGGTCTGGAAAAAAAAAAAAAAAAAAAAAAAGGTCCTGTAAAGAATCATAGAATGTTTTAAGTTTAAAGGGACTTTTAGAGGTAATACCCCCACCTTGCCATGAACAGTGACATCTCGAACTAGATCAGGTTACTCAGAGCCCATCCAACCTTACATGGCATGTTTCCAGCTATGGGTCTTCCACCACCTCTCTGGGAAACTTGTGCCAGTGTTTCACTGCTGTTGTAAAAACCTGATTCCTGCAATCTAGTTTACACCTTCCAACTTTTAGTTTAAAACCATCACTCCTTGTCCTGTTGTAACAGGCTTTGCCAAAAAGCTTGTCCCCAGAACCCTTTTAAGTACTGGAAGGCCACAACAAGGTTTCCACAGAGCCTTCTCTCAGCCTGTCCTCACAGGAGAGATATTGAATTGAAATGCAACAGGCGTTCATATCCACAACAGCTTCTGAAGCTTCTTTCAAATTAAAAATAAAACCAAATAAATTTTATTTTACTTTCTTTTCTTTTCTTTTCTTTTCTTTTCTTTTCTTTTCTTTTCTTTTCTTTTCTTT
>WBNM01019188.1:0-48284 GCA_013399055.1 Ramphastos sulfuratus | reverse complement strand
ACCATGAGGAGACACTTCTTTGTTGAGCTGAGTTACAGATGGGATGCTCTGCCTTAACTGTGCTGCAGCGTGGTGGATGCAGAGGCAGTTTGCTGTGTGTTCTGCTTCACTTCCTCTAAGGTTATTCTTTAGGCAGGCTGCTAAATAGCTCCCGTAGTCTTCTCTAAGGCCACATTCAACTTCAGCAACAAACAGCACAACTTAGAATAGTTAGGTAGAAAAAGCTCTTGATGTGTTGTATCTTTCAGCTGGTTCTGGGGAAACACAAAACAGAACCACAGAATTATGTAGGCTAGAGTAGAACTCTGAGATCATCCAGTCCAGCCTATGACTTAACACCACCATATCAACCAGACCATGGCACTAAGTGTCACATCCAATTTTTCCTTAAACACCTCCAGGGACACAACTCCACCACCTCTTTGAGCAGTCCAAATCCTCCCACAGAGAAATGCTTACAGAAGCTGTTGGTGTCTCAGAAACAATGGATCTGCTAAGGAATTAAAACTGAAAGGTGGCTTCAAACTTCACAGCTACTCCTATCTGTGAAACAACACAACCAGCAGAGCCCCAAATTAAAAATTCTCTTCAAGCAGTTTCAGTAGAATGACAACTCTTGGTTTCTGTGGAGCCAAGAGAAGGAAAATAATGTTTGCTGTTTTATAGCAGCTGTCTTTAGACTTCAGTGCTGTAAAATCTCTTGCTTCCTGCAACAGAGGAAAGAAAAGGAGCACATAATAGATTTCCTTTTACACGTGGAACAAAGCTGGATGTAACTTTTATCCTTGGCTTCTTTGTCACTCCCCAAATCCATCCCTCTTTGAACAGTCTGTCAGTGCTCTCTGCCAGCAGGAGCTTTAGAATAAGGCCATCTGCACTGGCTGTTGTTTGGGGACAGGCTCTCTTAATTTCTAATGTACTGGAATGGAGATTTTGCTGTGAGCCCAGAGATCCCAGGGAAAAAGCAGGGGTACATATCTCACATCCCCTGCTCCTGCTGAGTGAGAAATGGCCTTTTAGTCCCATCTTGGGAAGGTGGATACACCACACACAAAGTCTCCCTTCCAAGAGGAAATGAAAGTCCTACTGTGTTTTGTTTTTTTTTCATGCAAGTGCCACCAAATAAATGAGTGATTTTGAGGAAAGTTTTCATAGTAATATTTTCAGCAGATCACTTAAATTCTGCAGCTCTCTGGAGGACGAGTGAAGCTTTCAGCCCCAGCAAAGACCCATCAGATGTTTATAGAGTGGCAGTACTCGAGAGGGTCCCATTCTGCTATGCAAGTATGGAAAAGAGGCATTGTGTTGAATGTGTTTGCACTGCAATAAATCATACTTAAACCCCAGCTCTCTCTCTCTGAGATATGACAAGAGAAAAGGCTGGTTTGATTAATTTGGAGACATCACTTTCTTCTCTTCAACTCAATCCTGAAAAAAATGTGAACTCTCCTAAGTGCTTTCTGGACTCCTGTCTTTCATGTCTTCCTGTTTCCTATGAGGAAATGTCTTTGCTGTGAGGACAGGCTGAGGGAGCTGGAGGTATTCAGCCTGGAAAGAAGAAGACTCTGGGGAGACCTTCGAGATGCCTTCCAATACCTGAAGGGATCCTACACAAAGGCTGCAGAGGGACTTTTCATGAGGGTGTCTGGGGACAGGACAAGGGGGAATGGTTTGAAGCTGAGAGAGAGCAGGGCTAGAATGGATCTTAGGAAGAAGTTCTTCAGCAGGAGGGTAGTTGGATTCTGGAACAGGTTGTCCAGGAAGGTTGTGGATGCCTCCTGCCTGGGGATGTTCAAGACCAGGTTGGAGGAGGCCTTGAGCAGCCAAGTCTAGTTGAGAGGTGTCCTTGCCCACAGCACAGAAGTTGGAGTAGATGATCTCTGAGGTCTCTTCCAACCTGACTCATTCTGGGATTCTATGATTCCTCCCTGAATGTTCTCTTGTGCCTTTATTATAACCCCTGGCAATGTCTTTGGGAAGACTGTTGCAGTGTTGTCCCAGGGGAAAAAAAAAAAATCTTTCAAAGTCCCTTTTGACTTTCCATCAGTGAACAGGTTCTCCTGCCTCTTCCAGGAAGCAATGTCTTGTCTTTTCTCTCTGCTCTCTTTGTAAGAGGTGAGTTGTGACTGGTGAATGCCACTCCCCCAGAGAGGCAGCACATTTACAGCAACTGGATCTCTTGATGAACTCTTGTCTGGTTACTTAACTGGTATTTCCTTCTGAGACATTGTTCCATAACTGCCATTTTTAAAAGATAGAAGAGATCCTGATATTATAGAAGCACTGATCTTGAGAGAAGCCTCTAAGATCAGGTCCAACCATCAACCCAACACAGCCATACCCACTAAACCATGTCCTGAGGTACCATATCTACTCGTGTCTTGATTTTAGTGATTTCCTCAGACAAGTCATAAAAGCCATTAATAATGTCACCACATTTATTAATCCAAGTGTCTAGAGGGGAAGCACCAAACTTTGAAGATTGTCTGTGTCTTCTACTGAAGTATACACAGCTGCACTTCATTGTAATAGTCTAGAAATAATGAGTTCTCCTTCTTCTCTCATTAAAAGATAATAAAACCAAATACTGTCTTTTTGGGACTTGCGACCAGAATATTTTTGGAGCTTCTTTTAAGGCTTTCTTCAGTGCTGAGCAACAATTGTATGGCTTGCATTGCCTGTACAGCTTTCTTCAGGGGGATCCTACAGAATCACAGAATGGCAGAGGTTGGAAGGGACCTCCCAGGATCATTGAGTCAAACCCCTCTGCAAAGCAGGGTCACCTAGGGCAGGGCACACACAAATGCATCCCAGTGGGTTTTGAAGATATCTAGAAAAGGAGACTTCATAACCTTTCTGGGCAGCCTGGCTTATACAGTACAGGAAGGAGTTTGCAATCAGGAGCCCAGGAGTTGCAAAATCCCTAAGGAATCATGTAAGATGGGGAGTCTTAAATGAAATTTTAAGCACAACCTTGAGTTCATCACCTTTCTTCAAGTATTACGTCCACCAGGGAGGGAAATCCAGGTCACTGCCAACACAGGCTTGTGCTGCACTGGGGAACACTTTCAGAACATTCCCACTATTGCAGCACCACTGACCTGAGTGCTAGGAGGAGCTGCAGCATTCACAGCTCTCCAACACCAGCAGCTGTTCCAGCACTGTGTTAATTAGATTGGCACTGAGCTGTTTTAATAGACACGATGCTCCTGACAGCTGCTGGGGTGCCATCTACACTGGGTCTGCCAGCACTGATAAAGCTGTAGCAATGTTGGTAGCTGTGGCAATTATTTGCAGAGTTCTCTGCAGTAAGCAAAGCTGAGGCATGTGAGCTGCAGCTGTAGTATGCCTGTGAATGTTTAGATGCGATTACATTGAGTACCTATGTGCCTATGGCATCCTGCATCTGGAGAAGGATCTTCCTGGAGGAGTTCTTGTGTGACCTACTCCAGGTGATCCTGCTCTGGCAGGGGGGGTTGGACTGGATGACCTTTTGAGGTCCCTTCCAACCCCTAGCATTCTGTGATTCAGTGAACAGGAGGCTGAGGGGAGACCTCATTGCTCTCTACAACTGCCTGAAAGGAGGTGGGAGCCAGGTGGGGGTTCGTCTCTTCTCCCTAGCATTAGGTGGTAGAACAAGAGGAAATGGCCTGAAATTGTGCCATGGGAGGTTTAGGTTGGAGATCAGGAAAAATGTCTTTGCTGGAGGAGTTGTCAGGGGTTGGAACAAGCTGCCCAGGAAAGTGGTGGAGTCACCATCCCTGGAGGTGTTCAAGAAATGTGTGGCCATGGCACTTGGAGACATGGTTTACTGAGCGCGGTGGTCTTAGACTGATGGTTGGGCTCAATCTTAGAGAGCTTTTCCAACTGAAAGAGTTCTATGACTCACATGTATATGCCTGATATGTCCTTTGTGAAAACCTGAAAATCTCACGAGTCTTCTGGTTTGACACAGTCCCAAGCTGAGGGAGAGGAGGGAACAGGATGGTTCAGTGTTACAGATCATTATGTGTCTGAGTGAGAGCAAAATAGGGAGAAGAGTGATCTCATCTTGCATTGGACTAGAGGCCAACTGCTGATGAGCTGTCCATTGATTGTTAAAGTCCTTCACAAAGCTTTCAGTGCCCGGCACATGCTGATTGTGCCAATCTCACCGACGGAACCACTGNTGGTTACTTAACTGATATTTCCTTCTGAGACATTGTTCCATAACTGCCATTTTTAAAAGATAGAAGAGATCCTGATATTATAGAAGCACTGATCTTGAGAGAAGCCTCTAAGATCAGGTCCAACCATCAACCCAACACAGCCATACCCACTAAACCATGTCCTGAGGTACCATATCTACTCGTGTCTTGATTTTAGTGATTTCCTCAGACAAGTCATAAAAGCCATTAATAAATGTCACCACATTTATTAATCCAAGTGTCTAGAGGGGAAGCACCAAACTTTGAAGATTGTCTGTGTCTTCTACTGAAGTATACACAGCTGCACTTCATTGTAATAGTCTAGAAATAATGAGTTCTCCTTCTTCTCTCATTAAAAGATAATAAAACCAAATACTGTCTTTTTGGGACTTGCGACCAGAATATTTTTGGAGCTTCTTTTAAGGCTTTCTTCAGTGCTGAGCAACAATTGTATGGCTTGCATTGCCTGTACAGCTTTCTTCAGGGGGATCCTACAGAATCACAGAATGGCAGAGGTTGGAAGGGACCTCCCAGGATCATTGAGTCAAACCCCTCTGCAAAGCAGGGTCACCTAGGGCAGGGCACACACAAATGCATCCCAGTGGGTTTTGAAGATATCTAGAAAAGGAGACTTCATAACCTTTCTGGGCAGCCTGGCTTATACAGTACAGGAAGGAGTTTGCAATCAGGAGCCCAGGAGTTGCAAAATCCCTAAGGAATCATGTAAGATGGGGAGTCTTAAATGAAATTTTAAGCACAACCTTGAGTTCATCACCTTTCTTCAAGTATTACGTCCACCAGGGAGGGAAATCCAGGTCACTGCCAACACAGGCTTGTGCTGCACTGGGGAACACTTTCAGAACATTCCCACTATTGCAGCACCACTGACCTGAGTGCTAGGAGGAGCTGCAGCATTCACAGCTCTCCAACACCAGCAGCTGTTCCAGCACTGTGTTAATTAGATTGGCACTGAGCTGTTTTAATAGACACGATGCTCCTGACAGCTGCTGGGGTGCCATCTACACTGGGTCTGCCAGCACTGATAAAGCTGTAGCAATGTTGGTAGCTGTGGCAATTATTTGCAGAGTTCTCTGCAGTAAGCAAAGCTGAGGCATGTGAGCTGCAGCTGTAGTATGCCTGTGAATGTTTAGATGCGATTACATTGAGTACCTATGTGCCTATGGCATCCTACATCTGGAGAAGGATCTTCCTGGAGGAGTTCTTGTGTGACCTACTCCAGGTGATCCTGCTCTGGCAGGGGGGGTTGGACTGGATGACCTTTTGAGGTCCCTTCCAACCCCTAGCATTCTGTGATTCAGTGAACAGGAGGCTGAGGGGAGACCTCATTGCTCTCTACAACTGCCTGAAAGGAGGTGGGAGCCAGGTGGGGGTTCGTCTCTTCTCCCTAGCATTAGGTGGTAGAACAAGAGGAAATGGCCTGAAATTGTGCCATGGGAGGTTTAGGTTGGAGATCAGGAAAAATGTCTTTGCTGGAGGAGTTGTCAGGGGTTGGAACAAGCTGCCCAGGAAAGTGGTGGAGTCACCATCCCTGGAGGTGTTCAAGAAATGTGTGGCCATGGCACTTGGAGACATGGTTTACTGAGCGCGGTGGTCTTAGACTGATGGTTGGGCTCAATCTTAGAGAGCTTTTCCAACTGAAAGAGTTCTATGACTCACATGTATATGCCTGATATGTCCTTTGTGAAAACCTGAAAATCTCACGAGTCTTCTGGTTTGACACAGTCCCAAGCTGAGGGAGAGGAGGGAACAGGATGGTTCAGTGTTACAGATCATTATGTGTCTGAGTGAGAGCAAAATAGGGAGAAGAGTGATCTCATCTTGCATTGGACTAGAGGCCAACTGCTGATGAGCTGTCCATTGATTGTTAAAGTCCTTCACAAAGCTTTCAGTGCCCGGCACATGCTGATTGTGCCAATCTCACCGACGGAACCACTGATCAGAGAATGGCAGGGGTTGGAAGGGACGTCCAGAAGTCACCTAGTCCAACACCTCTGCCAAATAAGGGTCACCTAGGGCAGGCCACACAGCAGCATATCCAGGCGGGTTTTGAAAGCTTACAGAGAAGGAGACTCCATAACCTTTCTGGCAGCCTATTCCATGACTCTGTCACCCTCACCATAAAAAAGTTTCTCCCTATGTTGCGGTGGAACCTCCTGTGCTACAGCTTGGACCTGTGATTCCTTGTCCTATCACTGACTACCACCAAAAAGAGCCTGTCACATTCACCCTGACATCCACCCCTCAGATATTTATAGACATTGATCAGATGCCCTCTCAGCCTTTTCCTCTCTCAATTAAACAGCCTCAGGTCTCAGTCTTTCTTCATAGAAGAGATGTTCCAATCCCCCAACCATCCTCATAGCCTGGAGGCCATTGGACTCTCTCCCACAGACTCCTGTCTCTATCTGGGGAGCCCAAAATTTGTGTGCTACCTGCTTTTGCTCTTCAAAGCAGGATGAGTTTACCTGAACCCAGCAGATTGCTGATGAAGTGTGATTTATTAAGATAAAGGAACAGAATCTTGTCAGTGCACCAGAATGTGTCAGATCATTTTTCATGCAATGTTTGGGTATTTCTCTTAAAACTTTAAGCAGGCAGAAAGAGATCTCTCAAATTACAACTCTAATCTTTATTTCCATTTTCTTTATTCTCTTTATTCAAAATAATTATTGATTTTTTTTCCTTATTTTTTTACCCCTTTATTGGCAACTAGAGGCAAAAGAGCCCACATGACTGCCATTGCCTTTTAAAGAATGACCTACACACTAAACATGCTGCTTGTAACTAACCCTAATAAACTCTGAGAAGAAAAGTGCAGAGGGATTCTGGGTAATCCATCCTGTACTGCTAGGAACAGTTTAAAGAAGAGTTCAGATGGTTTTTTACATTTATGGATGTCTAGGAACAGTTTAAGAAGAGTTTGGATGGTTTTTTACATTTATGGATGTCTAGGAACAGCTTAAAGAAAAGTTCAGATGGTTTTCCACATTTATGGATGTCTAGAAACAGTTTGAAGAAGAGTTCAGGTGCTTTTCTACACTTACAGATGTTTGCAAACAGGGGTCAGGCTCTTCTCCCAGACAACTTGTGACAAGACGAGAGAGATGGCCTCAAGCTGTACCAGGTGAGGTTTAGGTTGGATGTTAAGCAGCAGTTCCCTGTGGAAAGGGTAATTAGGCACTGGAATGGACTGCTCAGGGAGGTGGTCAAGTTGCTGTCCCTGCAGGTGTGTTTAAGGAAAGATTGGATGTGGCACTTAGTGCCATGGTCTGGTCGATGTAGTGGTGTTAGGTCATAGGCTGCACCTGATGATCTCAGAGGTCTATTCCAGCCTCAATAATGCTGTGGTTCTGTGAAAGAAGAGCTCAGATGATTTTCTACATCCGTGGATGCCAGCAACATGCTTTTTTTAAAGTGTGAAATGCAGACAAAAGGTAGCAAACCCTTTTCCCCCACCTCTTTATTTCAGCATATGTAGCAGAACTGGCAGTGCCCCCTCAGCTATTCCAGCTATACCCACAAAGAGGACTAAAGCCAGCACCCATCTCCTTTCCCAGAGCAATGTCCACACGTTCATATGAAATGAAATACTCATTTGCAGCTAAATTGCCTGTGGCAAACACTCAGAACAACTCCACTGCTTGCCTGATAAATCATCTGCCCAGCCATGTGCATGCTTGGTTCTAACCCTTGTTTTACTCAAACCCAACTCCCACAGAGTTCAGCTTTAAAAATTCAATAGTCTAAATCTGGTAAATTGGGATGTGAAGGAAAAGGCTGCTCTGCTTAAACTGCTCTGAGTTAAAATATCTGGCAATTCCTTTCTGCTTCCCTTATGGAAAAATTCCCTTTCTTATTGAGGGGAGCTCATAACTTTGAAAAATGCAGTGCAAAAGTCCAGCCTGGATTTGTTGTGCTGATTACTTTCTTGTATTTAAAGCACAAAATAAAACCAGCAACATGTTTTAGGGAGCCTGTGCTGGAGTCACTGGAAGGAAACACATGCAAATGAAGTTTACTCTTTAGAGTTCTTCATGAGCCAGCAGTGCCCTCATGTAGCTGGGCTGCAGCCAGAGGAGTGTCTTCATGAGCCAGCAGGACAAGAGAGGGGATTCTGCCCCTTGACTCTGCTCTGCAGAGACTTCACCTCCAATACTGCATCCAGCTCTGGTGTTCCCAGCATAAGAAGAACACAAACCTGCTAGAGAGATACCAGAGGAAGCCACAAAGATGATCCAAGGGCTGGAGCACCTCTGCTATGAGCATAAGCTGAGGGAGATGGGGTGTTCACTGGAAAAGAGAAGACGCTTGGGGGTCTTAGAGCTGCCTTCCAATCCCTGAAGGGATCCTACAGGAAGACTGCAGAGGGACTTTTCATAAGGGTGTCTAGAGACAGAAAGGGGAATGGTTTGAAGCTAAGGAAGAGCAGGGTTAGACTGGATCTTAGGAAGAAGCTCTTCAGTAGGAGGATGATCAGGTTCTGGAATAGGCTGCCCAGGGAGGCTGTGGATGCCTCCTGCTTGGGGGTGTTCACGACCAGGTTGGATGAGGCCTCAAGCAGCTGAGTCTAGTTGAGAGGTGTCCCTGTCCATGGCAGGGAGGCTGGAGTAGATGATCTCTAAGTTCCCTTCCAGCCTGAGCCATTCTGTGATTCTGTTATGTCTGTGTGTCTTAATTTATAAAACCTGTGGTGTAAAGTGATGAAAGGAATGGTGAACTCCAATCATTTGAGGCAGTAAGGAAATGGAAATGAAAGTACTTCAGAAGAACAGTGGCTGGCTATGATATCATAACCAATGTGTATTGTAAAAAAGCAAGTATTGCACTGGGTAAGGCCACCCTTCAGCTCTGATGATGTTCTCTGTAGTTAATTTCAAGTTTTTAAGCCTCTGTAGAAGGAGCAACTCTCTTGTGAAGCAGACATGATCATAGAATCATAGAGTGAACCATAGATTCATAGGATGATTGGATTGGAAGGGACTGACAGAGAATCGTTTTGGTTGGAAAAGCCCTCTGAGATCATTAAGTCCAGCCACCAACTCAGCACCACCTTGGTCACTAAAACATGCCCCCAGGTGCCATAGCCACATGGTTTTTTAACACCTCCAGGGATGGTGACTCCACCACCTCTCTGGGCAGCCTGTTCCAGTGCCTGACCACTCTTGCAGCAAAGAAATTTTTCCTCATCTCTAGCCTAACCCTCCCCTGGCACCATTTCAGGCCATTTTCTCTCACCCTATCACCTCACACTAGGGAGAAGAGCCCAACTCCCACCTCACTGCAACCTCCTTTGAGAGAGTTGCAGAGAACAATGAAGTCTCCCTTCAGCCTCCTTTTCTCCAGACTAAACAACCCCAGTTCCCTCAGCTGCTCCACACCAGCCCTGTTCTCCAGACCCTTCACCAGCTTCATTGTGTTTTTGGTGGCTTTTAATCCTTCAGGAATTATTCCAACCAATGACAGGTTCTCATCTCTTAAAAAAATTGTTCTGCTTAATATAGAGGGGGAAAGAAAAGTTTAGAGATGTAGGTGTGTGTTGTATCTGTGTGTGTGTAAGAATATATATCTCATATTATCCACTAGATGGACTCATGAATAGAGGGTTCAGAATCAAAATCAGGCTCCTGGGAAGCAGAAATGTCTGCTGCTAAAGCTGCTGCTAGAGCCTGGCTTAAAGCATCAGAGTTGGAGACAGGAGCTTCTGCAGATGCATGTGCTGCCAGCACAAGGGCTAACTGCAACCTGCTGGAAAAGAGGATCTGGCTGGCTCCCCATGCTCTCCTAGTGACAGTGTGCTGGAAAGACCCAGGTATATCCAGCCAAGAATCTCACACGTTTGTGAGTACACAAAGCATTATGTAAGGGCTTGAGGTGATCTAAATTAGACCTCTCTTATGTGCTCAGAGTGCATGTAAGGGCACCACATGTCCATAAAACTGGGGAAATGCACTGAAATGCACTAATAATGAGCTTTAGCAGACAGCTGAACAGTCTGCAGGCTTCTTCACAGTCACTGTCTTCAGGGACTTTGGAGTTTTTAGTCACAAGCTAAATTATTATTGCTTGTTGTGTTGATTTGTTGCTTTACTATAAAGTGACGTTTTTCACTGCAGTTGCTGCATTTTATGGAATCACAGAATTATAGGGTTTGGAAGGGACCTCCAGAGATAATCCAGTCCAACACCCTTGCCAAGGCAGGGCCACTTAGGGCAGGTCACACAGGAATGCATCCAGATGGGTTTTGAAATTCTGTAGAGAAGGAAACTCCACAACCTCTCTGGGCAGCCTGCTGCAAGGCTCCAGTACCCTCACAGCAAGCAAGTTTTTCTATATGTTGAGGTGGAACCTACCATGTTCCAGCTTATACTCATTGTTCCTTGTCCTTTCACAGCACACCACCGAGCAGAGCCTGGCACCTTCATCCTGACACCCACCCCTCAGATAGCCATAGACATCGATCAGGTCCCCTCTCAGCCTTCTGTCCAGACTAACCAGCCCCAAGTCTCTCAGCCTTTCCCCTCAGCAGAGATCATAGAATCACAGAACATCAGGGGCTGAAAAGGACCTCGAAAGATCATCTGGTCCAGCCCCTCTGCCAGAGCAGGATCACCTACAGCAGATCACACCGGAATGCAGCCAGACAGTTCTTGAATATCTCCATAGAGGGAGACTCCATAACCTTCCTGGGCAGCTGATTCCAGAGCTCTGTCACTCTCACAGTGAAAAAATCCTTCCTCAGGTTCACATGGAACCTTCTATGCCTCAGTTTCCACCTACTGCCGCTTGTCCTGTCACTGGGCATCACCGAGAAGAGGCTGGCTCCATCCTCCTGGCACTCACCCCTCACATATCTATAAACATTAATGAGGTCAACCCTTAGTCTCCTCCTGTTCCAGTCCCTTCATCAATATTGATGGTAGAACTTGATGATCTTAAAGGTCTCTTTCAACTGAGATGATTCTCTGATTCTGTAATCTCTCTGAGCTCTCTGCCTTACCTCACGTAGTTGGTCACCAGAAAGGACTCAGGCACTAACTGGAAAAGCATAAAGCCTGGAGCTTTGCAGAAAGGGCTGCTCAGGCCCCCTCTGAGTGGTCCTTCAGGGCACAGGCATCATTTTCAGGCATCTGGCTTGAGAAATTTCATTCCTGACCAAGGAATGCAGTGGAAAACTAAACCTTAGGACTGACCCAAAACATGAATTTAAGTAATGATGTCTAGAGGTGGTGAGGACACAGCTTGAGTACTGGGTTCATTTCTGGGCATCACAGTATAGGAATCACCCTTTTAGCTCTCCATTGGACTATCTCCAACAGATCCCTGTCTCTCTTCAACTAGGGAGCCCAAAACTGGGTTTGCCAACCTCAGGCCATGAAATCTGACTGCTTAGCAGCAGTAGCCATTTCACTAAACTCATTATTTCTAAATCACCTTGGCCATGCAGCTGTAGTTATAGCTACAGAAAGAGATAGAAATGACCTCCAGAGAACACGCTTGCAACTCCAGTGAGCACAACAGGGCTGTCAGACTAGTGCTGTATTATCTCCTTACTCAGCTCTGACATCAGAAACGAGCCAGAGAATAGTCAGAGGAGGAAAAAAAGGAAAAAGATATCAGTAAGGCTTTGTGACTAATCCCCACTCTTATTCCACCTTCTTTCTATTGCATGCAGAGTAGAAGCTGAAGGAGCTCTTCAGCAGCTGGGGCTTGATGAAGGTCCTGGAATACTTGACTGCAGAATTGAGTGGAGAATACACAATGACTCACCTGATGCTTGATAGAAAGAGTCAATGAAATCAGTGGTGAGACTGATAGAACCAGACAATGAAAGGCAGAAATCAGAAGTGCTTAGTGCTGTGAAAGTGGATTAGATTCATTGATTCATAGAACAGTTTGGGTTGGAAGGGACCTTAAAGATCAAGCAGTTCTAACCCCCTGCCATGGGCAGGGATACCTCCCACTAGAACAGGTTGCTCAAGGCCTCATCCAACCTGGCCTTGAATACTTCCAGGGAGGGAGGATCCGCAACCTCCCTGAGCAACCTGTTGCAATGTTTCACCACCCTCACTGGAAAGAATTTCTTCCTAATCTCCAATCTGCCCTCCTCAAGCTTCCATTCATTGCCTCTCATCCTATCATTACAAGCCTTTGTAAAAAGTCTCTCTCCAGCTTTTTTGTAATTCTCTTTTAGGTACTGGAAGTCCTTCTGCAGCCTTCCTGTAGGTCCCCTTCAGATATTTAAATGAAGCTCTAAAATCTCTCTGGAGTCTTCCCTTCTCCAGGCTGAACAGCCCTGATTTCCTCAGCCTTTCTTCAAAGCAGAGATTATCCAGCCCTCTGATCATCTTGGTGGCCTCCTTTGGACCCTCTCTAGCAGGCCTGTGACATGTCTCTGCCATACTCTTTGGGAAGTACATTGAACTTCACAGAGTTTTTCCTTCAAATGGCAGCCCAGGGCCAAGCTAGTCTGTTTGTGTTCCAGGTCTGTGGTTGTCTATGGACACATCTTTCCCTCTGTGAGCTGATTGACAGTGCAATGTGTCAGTAGAAGTTGCCAGAACCATGGAGGCAAGGGGTTGCAAGGAACTTCATGGGGTCACCTAGTCCAGTATGTCCCTTATATCACTCCTGATGGGTTTTCCATTCTTTCTGCTATGAACAGGTTATAGGTTGGACTTTGTGATCCTGAGGGTCTTTTCCAACCTGGATGTTTCTGTGATTCTGTGAATGGCTATAGCTGGCTTAGAACCTGCCAAAGACAGTGACTCTGAGTCTTCCCCAGGCAATCTGTGACCACAGTTTGTTATCTCTGATATGGAAAGCCGATTTATTTTTTAATCCGAACCCTCTTCCTGTATCCTGTGTCTCTGGTCTCATCAACACTCATTTCTTCTCCCTGTTTGCTGTGCACACAAAGACCAAGATTATTTCCTCTTTCATTCCAGCAGGGTTTTGTGTCATTGAAACTGTTACTTATTCCCTGCCCCCCTCCCCCCCACCCCCTTTTTTTTTTTTTTTTATTACATCCTTTCCTGTATTCTGAACCTTGATTCAAACGATCATGACAGTTCTGGGGGAAGAAGTCTTATATTTCAATCTAAGCCTAATATTAGTAGATACATCAAGTGGATTTGAGAGGCCAACTTCATTAGATTTTGAAATGAAATTGGGATTCACTGTTCCTTCCAGCCGGGGATGACTGATTGCTCTCCACATAACATCAGCCTGTTGCTACGGCCCTCTGTGGGAGTTTTGCTGCTGTGGTGATAAACTATGATCAGCTTGAAAGAGAAAACACCAAGTTTGTTGAGACACTTTGTTTTCCACATCCCAGTCTTTAAGAACCCTTTCAAGGAAGAAATTTCTTCTAATATCTAACCTAAACCTCCCCTGCTGCAGCTTGGGGCCATTTCCTCTCATTCTATCCCTTGTTACCAAAGAGACCAACCCCAACCTGGCTCCAACTTTCTTTGATGGAGATGAGGAGAGCAAGAGAAGGTCTCTCAGCCTCATTTTTCCCATGCTAAACCATCCCAGCTCCTTCAGCAGCTCCTTACCGGACCTGTTCTTCAGACCCTTGCCCTGCTTCATTGTCATTCTCTATCATTTTCTGCTTCTCTGTCATTCTCTCCCCAGCAAATTTGGTGGCTGTAACCAGGCAGCTCAGAAAAGGCTTAAAATGAGGAAGGTGGCAGCTCCCCAGGTGCCACAGTCAGGAAGTGAAACATCAGAAGGGACGTGGAGGTGGTGCAGCCAGTATCATACCTAAGTAAAAGAGGATATATCTATCTTTAGATTGGCTTTGGTGAGATTGGCTGGGTGAATCTTCCAACTGCTCCATCTGAGGTCTGTGATGAGAGACTGATAGGATAATAATAATAACCAGTTATGAATTATGATTATTAATTTCTGTGTGAATATTAATTAATTCCCTGAGATTCTTTGGATTTTCGGTCGACAGGAAATAGTTGCACAAAGGATATTTATGAACACAGAATTAAACAGTTTAAACAATCAGAACTTGGAAAAATAGGAACACAAAAACAGGTAAAATTCTAACTGTGCTACAGAGGCTTAGTATCAACTCTAGCATATGCACTCACAACGCCTTGGTCCCTGAGTAAGTTTCCTGTACAAGGAGGCTTCCGAAACTCACTATAATGATCCCACAGTAAAATACAAAATATTCTGGGTAGAGGGGAGGAGAGAGGAGCTGAGTTGCTGCCAAGCTGCCAGTGTGAGCTGCAAACACATGGCCACAACGATTGCCAGTTAATGAGCCGCTAAGGGGGTACTGCAGAAAGGCAGCACGGGAAAGGTGATCTATGTAGGAAAGGTGGTCAGGAAAGGCTTCTAAATCCCACCCCATTAAATAGACCATTTCGAAAATGAAACTGGCCAATAGGCATTAGCATCATTGTTCCACCCAATGAATTCAAAGCTTCGTGCCTCGTGTGACCACGCAGGCACGCTGAGGGGCTGCACCAGACACCTGACACGTGATGCTAAGCTCCTAGCCTCAAGGCTTTGTTTTGCTCAATCTACTACAACTCCCGGACCTGCAAGAGGAGGAGGAGGAGAGCAAGGGTTAAACCAGTCTGGCAGGATTTATGCCCTACCAGGACAGAGACTTCATGGTGCAGCTGGTTTTCTGAGCTCCAAACCTTATTATCTTCCCAGAGGGAGCATTACAGATACAGGTTGAAGTCACCTTAGAAGTTTTGCAGCATTTGCTGTCGCTGTAAAAGCCTGAAGAGTTCAGGGTGGAAAGCCAGCAATACACAAAGGCCCAGTGTTCTTTCCTGAGTGTTACAGAAAAGAACCCTCCTGTTGCAGCACACTTCAGTAGAAGTGGGTGCTTGAGTTAGTCACCTATGGAGTTCTGGGTCAGTGCAATTCCCAGTGCAAGAGTCAAAGCACTCAAAAGTGCCATAGAAGCGTCACTGAGTGTAGGAAGGCATCCTAGGGTGTATCAGGAAAAGTGTGGCCAGCAGCTCTAAGGAGGGAACAGCCACAACCTCCCTGGGCAGCCTGTTCCAGTGTCTCACCACCTTCACTGGAAAGCATTTCTTCCTAATCTCCAGTCTCAGTCTGCCCTCCTCAAGCTCCAATACATTCCCTCTCATCCTGTCACTACAAGCCCTTGTCAAAAGTCCCTCCTCAGCTCTCCTGTAGCCCCCTTCAGTTATTGGAAGGTTCCTCCAAGTTCTCTCTGGAACCTTCTCCAGGCTGAACGGCCCCAAATCTCTCAGCTAGTCCCCATAGGAGAGGTTCTCCATCCCTCTGATCACCTCTGTGGCCTCCTCTAGACCTGCTCCTGCAGTTTCATGTCTTTCTTATGCTGGGGGCACCAGAGCTAGATGCAGTATTCCATATAGGGTCTCAGCAGAGCAGAGCAGAGGGGAAGAAGTGATTTTCCAGTGAATCAATGAAGAATTAAGAGGTTTTCCTTATATGTTTTGTTTCTTTTTTTGTTTTATTCAGTTTTGTTTTGTTTTCTGAATAGTGAAATTGTGATCTTCTGATCACAAATTCACAGAATCACAGAATGTCAGGGACTGGAAGGGACCTTGAACACTCACCCAGTCCAACCCCCATGCCAGAGCAGGATCACCTAGACCAGATCACACAGGAACACATCCAGGCGGGTTTCGAATATCTCCAGAGAGGGAGACTCCACAAAATCCCCCTGAGCAGCCTGTTCCAGTGTTCTGTCACCCTCACAGATAGTTACTTTGATAATTACTTTATTCTTACAATACATTTGAGCAGGAAACTTCTCTCAAACTGGACTAAGAGAGGCCTTTTAACAATACAACTATAGATTTGAAGCAGAGGGGCCAGCTAACAGGCAAGGTTCCCTTTTCTTTGTGACTACCCCCCCCCTTGATGGGTGATACAGCAGAAGTGGGACTGTGGCATCACTGGGGGTCACTTACATTTCCTGCTACACTGCCAGTGCTGACCTCATGGTGGACAGTATCCATCCTCCATAACACTTTCCACCCTTCATAAAGCCCTGCCCATCACACAGCTTTCCAAAGTGCTTAGATTTAACTCATTTAGATGCAAGTCCATGGTCTATGTGCAGTTAAAGCTCTTATTTTCTTACTCTGCTGTCTGGACAGTTTTTTGTAGATAACAGTTTATATAGGACAAAGGGCAATGGGTGCAAGCTGGAGCAGAGGAGGCTCCATGTGAACATAAGGAAAAGCTTTTTCACTATCAGGGTGCTGCTCAAGCTGCCCAAAGAGGCTGTGGAGTCTCCTTTTCTGGAGACTTTTAAAACCCACCTGGACACGTTCCTGTGCAACCTGATCAGGGTGAACTTCCACCTGGACAGGGGTTGGGCTGGATGATGTCCATAGGTGCCTTCCAATCCCTACAACTGTGTGATCCTGTGAGTTCACACTGGCTGAACCTTCCTCTTAAGGTCCTTTCAAGAGCCATGAGAGCCTTAAAAAATGAATGTAGATGTGTGTGTACAGGACCTGTTGTCTCTCATTTAAACCACTGAGTATCTGATGTCATTTAAACAGAACACAGCTGCTTATTTCTGTTTCAGCTAGCCAAGCAGAATAAAATCTTGTAAGCTGAGGGTAGGCACATTAGCAAATGTTTTGGGAGCTGACATTGTTCACCATGTTGATTCTCACTAATGGGTCTGTCTTAACCACTGCCTTCCTGTCCTGTAGTGATTCCTTCAGGATGGACTAAACTGAACTCAAGTAACCGAATGATGCAAGCCTCATTTTTGAGAGCCATAAGTGCATGCTGAAGTAGCTGTGAATGTTTGTGGTCCAAGTCTAAAATGGTATTTGAAATGGTTCTCATTTTCTGAGCAGTTGTGTTTCAGTTGCAGGTTTTTCTTTCATCTTCCTGTCAGCTGTCAGCTCTGTTTTGATTTCTATGAAGTTGCTCCCATTGCAGAACAGTCCAGTCAATGGATTAAGAATAAGATTCAGCTGGGGAGTGGAAGGCACAGAATCATAGAATGTTAGCTGTTGAAGGGGACCTCCAGAGATCATCTGGTCCACTGCTCCTGCCAGAGCAGGCAAATCTAGTTCAGGGTGCAAAGAAACATGTCCGAGTGGGTTCTAAAAGAGAAGGAGACTCCATAGCTTCTCTAGGCAGCCTGTTCCAGTGCTCTGCCACCCTCAAAGATTTTTTTTCCTCATGTTTAAGTGGAATTTCTGTCTTCTAGTCTGTGCCTACTGCCCCCTGCCCTATCACTGAGCACCACTGAAAAGAGCCCAGCCCCATCCTCATGGTCTGAAGCTGCATCAGGGAAGGTTTAGGTTGGATATTAGGAAGCACTTCCTCACAAAAAGGGTAATTAGGCACTGGAATGGGCTCCCCAGGGAGGTGGTCAAGTCACCATCCCTGGAGGTCTTTAAGAAAAGATTGGATGTGGCACTTTGTGGCATGGGTTAGCTGATGTTAGGTCACAGGCTGGACTTAATGATCTCAGAGGTCTTTTCCAACCTCAGCTGATTGTGTGATTCTCATGACCTTCACCCTTTAAATATTGATAAGCCTTGAGAAGATCCCCTCTCAGGTTGCTCTTCTCCAGGCTAAAGAGTCCCAGGTCTCTCAGTCTCTCTTCCTAAGAGAGATACTCATCCTCATCTTCCTCCTCCTCATCATCATCATCCTCATCATTCATCATCATCAATCATCATCATCATTCTGGCCCTTCGTTGGACTCTCTCCAGTAGTTTCTTTACTGAGAGAGCAGTAAGGCATTGGAAGAGGCTACCCAGGGAGGTGTTGGAGTCATCATTCCTGGAGGTGTTCAAGAAGATGTAGATGTGGTGCTTCAGGATATAGTTTTGTGGCCGTGGTAGTTGGGTTCCAGTTGGAATCGATGAGGTCTTCCAACATTAGTGATTTTATGATCCATGACTCCATGATTTGCACCACTCCTTAATGAATTCTTTGTACCTAAAAACAATGGCAATGCTTGCAGTAATTAAGGGGATGAATAATCCATGTTTGTTTCCTGGTGAGCACAAGGCAGTGCTGCTGCATGGGATGTTCAGTCATTGTATGATTCAGCATCCATGGCAGCTGAAAGACATTTCCACATTGCTGTTCCAAGCAGACTGCTCCAGCACTCTAAATATGTTGTACAGTAGAAGTTCAACCAGAAGCAATGCAGGGAGCTACGTTAGTGCCTTTTACCAGCCAAAATAGCTTGTCTCAGTGTCTGCTATCATGGGTAAGCAAGGCGTACATATCTATCTGGACTTATGCAAGGCTTTTGACAACATCCCCCACAACATCCTCCTGGCCAAGCCGGAGAGATACAGGAAGTTCCACCTCAAGGACAAGGGGCAATGGATGGAAGCTGAAGCACAGGAAGTGTCATTTAAACATGAGGAGGAATTTTTCACTGTGAGGGTGACAGAACACTGGAACAGGCTGCCCAGGTGGGCTGTGGAGTCTCCCTCTCTGGAGTTATTCAAAACCCACCTGGATGTGTTCCTGTGTGGTCTGGTCTAGGTGATCCTGCTGTGGCAGGGGAATTGGACTAGATAGCTTTCAAGGTCCCTTCCAGCCTCTGACATTCTGTGATTCAATATGAAGAACTTCTTTACTATAAGGGTCACAGAGCACTGGAACAGGCTCCCCAGAGAGGTTGTGGAGTCTCCTTCTCTGGAGACTTACAAGACCAATCTGGATGCATTCCTCTGTGACCTGTGATTCTATGGTCCTGCTCTGACAGGGGACCTGGACTCAATAATCTGTAGAGGTCCAGTTCCCTTTCAACCCCTAACATCCTCTGATCCTGAGAATTAGATGGGTGGCCTGGTCAACAGATAAGGAATTGGCTGGATGGTTACATCCTGAAGGTAGTGCTCAGTGGCTTGAAGTCCAGATGTAAGGAAAGTAGTGACAAGTGGTGTCCTCAGGGGTCCATATTGGGACCTGTGCTGTTTAATATTTTTATCACTGCTATAGACAGCAGGATTGAGGCACCATCAGCAAGTATGCAGATGACACCAAGCTGAGTGGTTTTGTTGATATGTCAGACAGGATGGCATCCAGAGGGAGCTGGAGAGGTGGACCCATGTGAACCTCATGATGTTCAACAAGAGCAAGTGCAGGGTTCTGGACCTGGACTGGAACAATCCTCACTATCAATACAGACTGGGGCATGAGGTGATAAGAAACAGCCCTGCAGAAATGGACTTGGGGGTGTTGGTGGATGAGCAGACAGTATGAGCTTGCAGCCCAGAGGGCCAGTGGCAGCCTGGGCTGCATCAAAAGTAGCATGTCCAGAGATGGAAAACAGGTGATTCTGCCCCTCTGCTCTGGTGAGACCTCACCTGGAGTACTGCATCCAGCTCTGGAGCCCTCAACACAGGAAGGACATGGACCTGATGGAGTGGGTCCAAAGGAGGGCCATGAAAATGATCAAGGGGTTGGAGCACCTCTGCTACAAGGACAGGCTGAGGGAGCTGAGGGTATTCAGCCTGGAGAAGAGGAGGCTCCAGGGAGACCTAATAGCAGCCTTCCAGTACCTGAAGGGAGCTACAACAAGGATGCAGAGAGACTGCTTACAAAGGCCTGCAGTGACAGGATGAGAGCAATGACTACAAACTAGAGAAGAGCAGATTTCAACTGGATGTTAAGAACAAGTTCTTTACTATGAGGGTGGTAGAACACTGGAACAGGTTGTCTGGAGATATTCAAGGTGAGGCTTGACAGGGCTGTGGGCAGCCTGATCTAGTTGAGGATGTCTCTGCTGATTGCAGGAGGAGTTGGACTGGATGACCTTTGGTGGTCCCTTCCAACCCAGCTCATTCTGTGATCCTGTGTGTGTGATACCATGTGTATGAGCTAAGATAACCCAGGAGCCAGTGCAGCTCTTTAACTAGAGTGATCACAGCAGTGAACAAGTGTGGAGCAGGGGAGTTGTGATGGTTATAGTGAGTGAAGCTTCATCTCTTCCAGGGTGTAATTTCTGCCTGTTCTTTCTTTGTTTAAATGTGACTACACCCATTTGTCAACCCACGGGAAGCCCCATGGCACGTTTGCAATTCTAAATGCCTGAGCCCTATGAATCAGGCTGTGAGAGATGTGTAGGAAGCCAGTCTCAAGGGGAGGAAAACATTCCTCTAATCAAATCAATAGAGCTGATCCCTCACTGCAGCTCTGGAAGGAGTATGGAGGAGAGTGATTTTTGTTTGAAATGAGGGAACAGAAACTGCACAGTCCTGGTAACTGTGTGGGAACTCACAAAGCTGTAATAGTTAATTCATACACTGCTTCCTTAATATGGGGAAATTGGTTTCCATGTGATGAGCCAATTAACATTTGCTAAGTGGAAGGATGTGGTAGTAAAGGAGCAGCAGATTTTAACTGTGCTAGGTGCTGCCTTCTTTCAAGTGTAAATTCAGAAGACTTGCTGGAAAAATATCTGTGACTACAAAGCTGTGGAAGAACTGTGTGACCAGCAGCATGAGGGAGGTGATGCTCCTCTTCTGCTCTTGTAAGACCCTGCCTTTGCTTGAGGCCCCATCCCTGGGGACATTCAAGATCAGCCTTGATGTGGCCCTGGAAAGCCTGATCTAGTTGGAGGTGTCCCTGTTGACTGCAAGGGGGTTGGACAAGATGACCTTTGAAGGTCCTTTCCAACTAAATGCAATCAGTGAAGCTGTGAAAATAAATTTTTAGGAGAAATTTGTTACTGATATTTTACCAAAGGGTAATTTTTGTGCAGTGAAGTTCTGTTCCACTTAGAATCGTGGAATTGTTTTGGCTGGAAAAGACCTTTAAGATCTTTGAGTCCAGCTGTTGACCTAACACTACCAAGTCTGCTGCTAAACTATGTCCCTAAGCACAACATCTGCCTGGTTTTAAAACACCTCCAGGAAGGATGATTCAACCACTACTCTGGTTGGCCTGTGCCAGGGCTTGACAACCTTTTTAGTGAAGAAATCATCTCTGAAGGTATTTAAAAGCTATATAGAGGTGATGCTGAGTGACACAGTTTAGTTGTGACCTGACAGTGCTGGTTTAATGGTTGGGCTTGGTGGTCTTAAAGGTCTTTTCCAACCAAACCACTTCTCTGATTCACAGCTTCTTCACTGATTGCATTTGGTTGGAAGCTCATCTTGTCTGACCCCCCCCCGCAGTCTGCAGGGACACTGCCAACTAGATCAGATCCAAACAGATCAAGTAGATCTGTTATTTTTAACTGAAATTACTATTATCATTAATGTCAAATTACTACTAAATCATTGTGAGATACTCTTGGTACTGAGAAGCAGAAAACAAATCCCTGGGGTTGTTCAAGGCCAGGCTGGACGAGGCCTTGAGCAGCCAAGTCTAGTTGAGATGTGTCCCTGTCCATGTCAGGGAGGTCAGAGTAGATGATCTCTGAGGTCCTTTTCAATCTGAGCTGTTCTGTGATTCTATGATTCAAGCTTTTAATCTCTCTCTCTCCTGTCTACATTCCATTCAGTTCATCTTCAGAAAGTTTATCCATCAAATACTCCCATGAATGAAATGCTTGTAAGGCCACGATGCCATAGAATCATAGAACAACAGAAAGGTTTGGGTTGGAAGGGGCCTTAAAGATCATCTAGTTCCAAGCCTCCTGCCATGGGCAGGGAGATCTCCCACTAGACCAGGTTGCTCAAGGCCTCATACAACCTGGCATCCACAGCCACCCTCATACTGAAGAACTTCCTCAGACCCACTCTAATCCTGCTCTCCCTCAGCTTCAAACCATTCCCCCTTATCCCATCTCTAGACACCCTCACGAGAAGTCCCTCTGCAGCCTTCCTGTAGGCTCCCTTCAGGTACTGGACGGCAGCTATCAGCTAGAAGTTACCACCCCTAGCTTTTCCGAGAGTCAGATCTTGTTGCACTCATGTTCATGCTATCTGTAGATCCCATCAAGCTGTGTGGTTGCTATTCCAATGCTCTGGGAGCTGTTGTGTAGATAATGTTCTGTATCAGGCTGGAATCAGTTTGCTGGGGGGGGTAGGAGAAGGTTAAGCAGAGGACAAATCACACAGAGTGATTGTAGAGCAGAATAATGCACATTCTGGCTTTGCCCTTAAATGGGTGCTGCATGACAAGTGATAAAAGTTATGAATTACTTCCATCAGGCTTCATGTTTTCCCCTGCTTTTTAGTTGCTATTCCAAAGCCTCATGTAATTACCCATTTGGCAGTTCTCCTTGTCAATCAGCTGCTGATTCATAAGCCAGTCAAACAATATATTACATACTGGATCATCTGTGAGGACTTGGCATCACATTAATTTTTTCCAACTTATCCCAAGGGAATCAGAACTATTCACATTGTTCCTGAGCAGTTGGGTTTCCCTGCTATACCACAACTGGAGGTTTGAGGGTGCACCTCTCTTGCTGCCTGATGTGCCCCACAGGCCTTTCCAGAAAACAGACAGATCTGCTGCTTTTGGCATTAGTCACTCAGCTCAGCACATCAGCAGGTACCAGTTTTGCAGTTCTTCAGGCATATCTACAGCAGTGTGAAAACCTGCTCCTTCTTCTGCTCTGCCCTGCTGAGACCACACCTGCAATGCTGTGTCCAGTTTTGGGCTCCCCAGTTCAAGAGAGACAGGGATCTGCTGGAGAGAGTCTTACAGAGGCTATGATGACTGAGGGCCTGGAACATCTCTGCTATGAATAAACATTGAGAGGCCTGGGGCTGTTTAGTCTGGAGGGGAGAAGGTTGAGAGGGGATCTGACCAATGTCTATGGATATCTGAGGGGTGGGTGTCAGGATGAAGGTGCCAGGCTCTTTTTGGTGGTGCCCAGTGATAGGACAAGGAACAATGGGTACAAGCTGGTACCTAGGAGGTTCCACCTTAACATGAGGAGACACTTCTTGATGGGGAGGGTGCTGGAGCACTGGCACAGGCTGCCCAGAGAGGTTGTAGGCTTTCAAGACCCATCTGGATGTGTTCCTGTGTGCCCTGCCCTGGGTGGTGCTGCTTTGCCAAGAGGCTTGGACTCAGTGGTCTTTGGAGGCCCCTTCCAAGCCCTAACATTCTCTGATTCTCTGTGGTTCTGTAATTCATCTTGAGGACACACAAGGCCAATCAGGTGATCAGGCCCAATCAGTAGGAGCTCATGAAAGGCAGGTCCTGCTTCACAAACTTGATCTCCTTCTTCCAGAGTGTGACCTGATTAGTGGATGAGGGAAAGGCTGTAGGTGTTGTCTACCTGGAATTTAGTAAAGCCTTTGACACTACCTCCACAGCATCCTCCTGGAGAAAATGACTGCTCATGGCTTGGATGGCTGGGCCCAAAGAGTGCTGGGGAATGGAATCAGGTATAACTTTCTTCTCCTTAACTCAATCCTGAAAAAATATGAACTCTCTAAGTGCTTTCTGGAGTCACCTTGTGCATCTTCCTGTTTCCTATGAGGTGTGGATAGGCTGAGGGAGCTGGGGTTGTTCAGCCTGGAGAAGACTTCAGGGGGATCTTAGAGCTGCCTTCATGCCTTTTCATGAGGGTATCTAGAGACAGGACAAGGGAGGAATGGTTTGAAGCTGAAATTCTTCAGTGCAAGGGTGGTGAGACTCTGGAACAGCCTGCTCAGGGAGGTTGTGGATGTCTCTTCCCTGGAGGTGTTCTAGGCCACTTGGATGCATTCCTGTGTGACCTGTCCTAGCTGGTCCTGCTTTGGCAGGGGGATTGGACTCAATCTCTGGAGTTCTCTTCCAACTCTTACCATTCTGTGACTCTGCGAAGTTAAACCAGAACACCTAAGAGACGAAGCTTTCTGCTCTGAGGCCTTTATTATTCAAATCCTGTTTGCACTGAGTCGTTAACCTGTAGACACACAAGCAGCTGCTAATATGGTGACACAAATTCTGTTGTTGTAATTTGTCACTTCTCTTGGTGTGCTGGAACTTTGCCCTGCCTCTTGCATGTCCCTTTAATTAATAGAGATTTTCACTTGAATACGCTTCATAGCTTTGCATCGGAGCTCTCACACTGAAACCTGAGAGTTTGAGTCTTTCCTTTTGCCTTGTAGCAGAGCTGATTTCAGTGCATGTAGGATGGGGTAATGCTGAGAATGATTTTTGAAGTGGTTAGCAGAAGCATAGTTTTACAAAGGATAAATTAAACAGAAACTTATTTGCTGACCACTTCTTAAGTCAGGAGTAGGAATTGAGAAACTTTAAACTGCTGCTCATCTTCAAATTGTTTTTAACTATAATCTCTTCTTGCAAAATTATTTGTCAGGATATTTGCACAGGTCTTTGTTTGTTAACCAAATAATTAACAGGAATACAAATTAGAACGAGTTTGACTGGGGGAAGGAGAAATTCTTGGCCAGAAGTTACTCACAACTTGCCCTGAAACTGGTAAAATTCTAAGTACAGCTCTCCGTTCTTTGTTAATTTTTACTGACCTCATTTTCCCAGAGCAGTCACTGAAACTGAAGAACAAAGTGCCAGAGTCCCATGTATGGAAAAGTGTTCTTAGAATCATAGAATCATAGAACTGTTTCATTTGCAGAAGCCCTCCAAGATCATCAAGTCCAACCATGAACCCAACACCCCCATGGCCACTAAACCATGTCCCCAGTGTGCCATGACCACACATTTCTTGAATGCCTTCAGGGATGGTGACTCCATCACCTCCCTGAGCACCCTGTTCCAATCCTTGACCACTCTTGCAGCAAGAAAATTTGTCCTAATCTTCAACCTAACCCTCCTATGGCACAATTTCAGGCCATTTGCTTTCATTCATTACCTGATATTAGGGAGAAGAGACAAACACCTACCTGGCTCCAACCCCCTTTCAGGGGGTTGTGAAAAGCAAAGAGGACTCCCCTCAGCCTCCTCTTCTCCAGACTAAGCAACCCCAGTTCCCTCAGCTGCTCCTCACCAGCCCTGTTCTCCAGAAACTTCACCAGCTTTTTGCTCTTCTCTGGACCTACTCCAGCCCCTCAATGTCTTTCTTGAAGTGAGGGCCCCAACACTGAACCTAGTACTTAAGGTGTGGCCTCAGCAGTGCTGAGTACAGGGGCACAGTCCCTTGCCTGCTCCTGCTGGCCATACTGTAGGTGATCCAGGCCAGGATGCTGATGGCCTTCTTGGCCACCTGGGCACACTGCTGATCCATATTCAGACAGCTGTCAAACCCCCAGGTCGTTCTCTGTTGGGCACTTTGCAGCCACTCTGCCCCCAGCCTGGAGCCTTCATGAGGTGGTTGTGACCCAAGTACAGGACCTGGCCCTTGGCCTTATGAACCTCAAGCAACTGAACTTGCCTCATGGATCCAGACTGTCCAAAACTCTTGCTCTGTATCTAGACAGAACACAGATGGAAAATGCTGAACGTTGTTACTACAATGTCTTTGATTTATTTGTATCTATTTTTAATCAATCAAATGTGTGAACATGAAATAGCCTTTTAAAACTATTACTATTATTCATTTTACGAGTCAAAGGGCATCTGAAACTTCAGGTTTCAGAGAAAGGACAGCCCTCTGACATCATTCAAAGCAGATGGCAGGCATCTTTTCAGCACAAAAAGTGAAATAGTAGGTGTTAACTCTACACTGTAGTTGTACTGGATCTGAAAATTGAGCATTACTCAAAAAACTAAGGTTGTTTCTTAAGAAAATAATCAAGGTTTTACACAAACCCAGGAGATTGCACATAAACATAAAATTCTGCATTTTGAAGGTGGCAGAGCACTGGAGTAGGCTGCCCAGAGGCCGCTCCAGACTCCTTCTCTGCAGGCATTTCAAACTCTCCTGGGCATGTCCTTGTGTGGTTTGCTCTGGGTGACCCTGCTGTAGCATGGGGGTTGGACTAGATGATCTCCAAGGTCCCTTCCAACCCCTTCTATTCTGTAAAGCTTCCTGCAGAAGGCTGTGCAGTTTTTTCATTACTGTTTAGCAGCATTGGAGGTAACAGCCTCAGCTTTAGAGTAACCTTCCCAAAGTTAGCCTCTGTTGATATGAATGAGAAAATTCAGATCCACACTGAGTCCTCTAGGTATGACAGCACAAATGGGTTGTAAATATCACAGAAGGGCTCAGGTTGGAAGGGACCTCAGACACAGAATCACAGCACTTTAGAGGCTGGAAGGGACCTCCAGAGATCATCCAGTCCAACCTCCCTGCCGAGGCAGGATTCCCTAGGGTAGTTCACACAGGAATGCATCCAGGTGGAGTTTGAAAGTCTCCACAGAAGGAGACTCCACAATCTCTCTGGGCAGCCTGCCCCAGGGCTCTGTCACCCTCACTATAAAGAAGCCTCCCACCATGGGCAGGGACACCTCTGAGGATTGCAGAATGAGGCAGGGCCAGGGAAACTGTCTTAAATTCTCTGCAGTTCTGCTTTTGTGCCACATGCCTATCAGCAGATTTGGTGTAGGTCATCTGGGCTGTAGCTCTCTGCTTTTTCTAATGCTGGAGAAGTGACAGACAGGGGATCAGAAGATTTTCTTCCCAAGGGAAAATTCTCCAGTATTACAGTAGGTCATAATTAAGAAGTCAAATGGCATACTTGCTGCCTCTCCAGGAAGAAAGTGATACCCTAACTAGCTGCCATGGTCACTGCTTGCTCAACACTATCTTTAGGCTGCTCCAAAGTCACCCCTCACATCACTGAGCACTGACAAACTCTGGTCCCTGTGGTGTTGAAGCTCTTCGTTTCCTGCAGCCTGAAATTTGGATAAATTCAGTACACAAACTGTAGGGAGAAAGAGTTTGGTGCCATGAAGCTTTGCAAAGCAGTGGCCATAGAGCTGACCATGTGCTCTTATTTCAGGGCTGCAACCTAGAGAGTGAATCACATTCTGATGTATGGCTCACATTTTCATGTATGCTAGCAAGACAGCTCCCTAAAAGGAGTTTGCTGCCAGATGGCTGTTGGTCTCCCTAGTATCAGGTACCAGAAGGAGAGGAAATGGCCTCAATTGTGCCTAAGTTCTGCTGTTATTCTCCATTTTGGCTTTTCTTACTCTTTGGAGTTTAGCAGGCATGAATAGTGAGGGATTGGGGGTTGGACTCGATGATCTCTTTGGGTCCCTTCCAATCCCTGACATCCTGTGATTTGGGACTGATGGCTTGGTAAAAATTGTGAGTCCTTTTAGGTCAGATGGAGCAGTGATGTTAAGCCCCTCACTACAAGAGGGACATTGAGGTTCTGAAGCATGTCCAGAGATGGGCAACAAGGCTGGTGAGGGGCCTGGAGCACAGAGCATACAAGCAGAGGCTGAGGGAGCTGGGGTGGTTCAGTCTGGAGAAGGCTGAGGAGAGACCTCACTGCTCTCTACAGCTCCCTGAAGGAAGGTTGGAGCAAGGAGGGGGAAGCCTCTTCTCCTTGGTGTCAAGAGACAGGACCAGAGGAAATGGTTTTGAGCTGTACCAGGGGAGGTTCAGGTTGGATGCTAGGAAATATTTCTTCACAGAGAGTGTTCTCAAACACTAGAGTGATCTGCCCAGGGCAGTGCTGAAGTCACCATTCCTGGAAGTGTTCAAGCAGCCTGAGGACCTGGTGCTTAGGCACACGGTTCAGTGGTGACCGTTCAGTGCTAGGTCAAGGGTTGGTCTAGATAATCTTGGATGTCTCTTCCAGCTGGATGCTTTCTGTGGTTCTGTGAAAATTGAGAGCAGAATCTAACANTCCAATCCCTGACATCCTGTGATTTGGGACTGATGGCTTGGTAAAAATTGTGAGTCCTTTTAGGTCAGATGGAGCAGTGATGTTAAGCCCCTCACTACAAGAGGGACATTGAGGTTCTGAAGCATGTCCAGAGATGGGCAACAAGGCTGGTGAGGGGCCTGGAGCACAGGGCATACAAGCAGAGGCTGAGGGAGCTGGGGTGGTTCAGTCTGGAGAAGGCTGAGGAGAGACCTCACTGCTCTCTACAGCTCCCTGAAGGAAGGTTGGAGCAAGGAGGGGGAAGCCTCTTCTCCTTGGTGTCAAGAGACAGGACCAGAGGAAATGGTTTTGAGCTGTACCAGGGGAGGTTCAGGTTGGATGCTAGGAAATATTTCTTCACAGAGAGTGTTCTCAAACACTAGAGTGATCTGCCCAGGGCAGTGCTGAAGTCACCATTCCTGGAAGTGTTCAAGCAGCCTGAGGACCTGGTGCTTAGGCACACGGTTCAGTGGTGACCGTTCAGTGCTAGGTCAAGGGTTGGTCTAGATAATCTTGGATGTCTCTTCCAGCTGGATGCTTTCTGTGGTTCTGTGAAAATTGAGAGCAGAATCTAACAAGTGTCTACAAATATCTGAGGGCTGGGTGTCAGGAAGGAAGGGACAGCCTCCGTTCACTTGTGCCCTGGGATAGAACAAGGGGCAATGGAGGTAAACTTCAGCACAGGAAGTTCCACCTCGACTTTAGGAAGAACTTTTTAACTGTAAGGGTCACAGAGCGCTGGAACAGGTTCCCCAGAGAGGTTTTGGAATCTCCTTCTCTGGAAACTTCCAAGGCCTGTCAGACTTCATTCCTGTGAGACCTGCACTAGATGCTATGACCCTGCTCAGACAGGAGGGTTGGACTGGAAGATCTCCAGAGGTCACTTCCAACCACTAACATTCTATGATTGTGTGATAGGTGGCTTGGAGCTGTCCTACACAGAGCAGTGGCATGGACTGGTAAGGAGATCTGAATTCTAAAGATACTAAGAGGAGGACTTCTATATAGAAATCATTCCACAAATCAACTCTATAAATCCAGTTACAGAGCACAGAGTTACTGACTTAGCAGTTTCATCTAAACCATTGATTCTTGATAGCTTTAAGGATAATTTACTGAAGTCAAGGTTACCTTAATTATGGAAACTTGATTAATTGCTGCAGTGTTCTAGCTTTCTTGAAACATATTAATCCTAATAGAGGCACCCAGGTACCAAAGGCTTGATGAATGCCAAGCACTGAGTGCATGGCACAGAACACACGAATTCAGCCATGCCAATATTCCATTCAATGACAAAAGTCCTTTCCACTAGGTCCTACTGCACCACTTTGTGCAGACCTTCCTGGCTAGTCTAGCAATGTGACCATGAAATGTAACACATCCAAGAATCCAGTAATGCACTGCAGAAATGTAGCACAGAAATACAATATGAACAAGAAAGAACCCAGGGTGACTTTCATAACCACAGAATTGTTTCACTTGGAAGAGATCTTTTAAGATCATTGAGTCCAACCTTTCACCTGAGGCTACCATGGCCAATCACAGACTCAAAGAATGGTTTGCACTGGAAGGGACCTCAGAGATCATCTACTCCATGGGCAGGGACACCTCTCAACTAGACTCAGCTGCTCAAGGCCTCACCTAACCTGGCCTTAAACACTCCCAGGCAGGAGGCATCCACAACATCCCTGGGCAGCTTATTCCACAGTCTCACCAATCTTGAACTGAAGAACATCTTCTTAAGATCCAGTCTAACCCTGCTCTCCCTCAGCTTCCAACCATTCCCCCTTCTCCTGTCTCTAGACATCCTCATGCAAAGTTCGTCTGCAGTCTTCCTGTAGGATCCCTTCAGCTATTGGAAGGCAGCTCTTAAGGTCCCCCCAGAGTCTTCTCCTGTCTAAAATCAGATCATAAGCTCTTTCTTCTGAGTCCCTTTAATTGCCTTCAGGTTGTCTGCCATCTGTGGATGCAAGCTATCATGAGCCACCCCTTCACTTGAAGGGCTTTGTAAGACAACCATTCCCAGCTACACTACACTTGTCTCTAATGAAGCCATTCTGAACTTAGGTCATCCATATCCATTAGCACAGGCAGGGAAGGGTGGGATTTCACAGTGCCCAAGTTACTGGTGGTGGCTTCAGTAGGGAAGGCATCAGATTCATCTTACTTAGTACTCACTAACATGTGTCTATCTCTTACAGAAATGTGACTGTGTCTCTCATGTTCTCTAGGACACAAGGAGTGAAATACAGCACCTCAGGAGTAGACAGAGCAGACCTACCAGTATACTACATATCTGACCATGAAGAGTTTTCTCTACATCTGCAGCAATGAGAAATAATCCATTTTCCTACTGTGTCACCACTTCACTTCATCTGCACCTGATAAACTGGTTTTGCATTGATTCTGTGATTCTAGGCTATCAGAGAAAGAAAAAATCTGAAGCAGCTCCTCACAAACCCATCCCCTAAGCAACACTACCAGCAATGCAAAACAGCCAAACCCTTGTGTTACCCTTTCCAGCACAGAGGAGGTCACATTGACACATGCTGTCCTGACCTTGACAATTAATTAGTTGAGTTCTTTACACCTGGAAATGAAGTCTTGCATGCTGGAAATAGTCTGTATAGTTTCAAGGACACAAACCCCTCTGGTCTAAACAAAAAACAAACAAAAAAACCCAACCAACCAAACAAAAAAAAATTAGAAGTCCCTCCCTTGCTGTGCTCTATCCACTCCTCCAAAGCCTGACAACACAGACCAATTCAAAAGCTTCCTTCTGATATTTAAAAATCCCCTTGGAGATGTTTACTGTGAGAAATGTTCAGCTTCCAAACTGAAACTGTCAGCCACATAGAGAGCTTGTACAGGTAAGTAGCAAATACCTTAGGGAATGAAAGACTTGCAGTGGAATTGAGTGGAGTAGGACATCAGGTTGGCTGTGTGTATTGTCCTTCTGAAATCAGCCTGTGAAAGTGTCTGGGTTTGAGTCAGCCTCACAAGCTGCTCACCAAGCAAGTCAAAGGTTGCAAAGCAGCCCAGCTGTTTCCTGTGGCTGACTGAGGAAGAAAAAGGATGCTTACAAGTCTTATTTCTAGATTTGGGTACGTGCAACGTTTTCAGATAAACTACTTTAGAATCATAGAATCACTTGGATTGAAAAAGCCCTGTAAGATCATAGGTTCCAACCATTCTCTAGTTCTACCAAGCCTGGTGCTAAACCATGGCCCTCAGCACCACATCTCTGTGTCTTTGAATCACTTTCAGGGATGGGGATTCAGCCACCTCCCTGGGCAGCCCATTCCAGTGGGGAATGATTCTCTCAGTAAAGAACTTTCTCCTCACCTCCAGCCTAAACTTCCCCTGGTGCAACTTGAGGCCATTTCCTCTTGTCCTGTTACTTGTTACTCGGAAGAAGAGACCAACCTCTTCCTCAGTCCAACCTCCTTTCAGGGAGCTGTAGACAGCAATGGAGTCTCCTCTCAGCCACCTTTTCTCCAGACTGAACAACCCCAGCTCCCTCAGCTGCTCCTCTCCAGACCCTTCACCAGCTTGAGGGCCTGAAAACTGAAGCCATTTCTCAAGGTGTGGCTTCACCAGTGCAGAGTCCAGGGGGACAATCACTGCTCTGGTCCTGCTGGTCATACTCTTGCTGATCCAGGCCAGGATGCTGATGGCCTTGGCTTGCTTCCTAACTGGCAGTCCCTAACTGATCCCATTTTGGAAAAAAAAAACAAACCTGATCAGTCCCCTTGCTCTAATGATTTTCTTCTGGGACTTCTTAATTTTCTAAGGTCATCCTCCCCTGCAGTATCACAGTATAAGCAAGGTTGGAAGAGACCTCAAAGATCATCAAGTCCAACCCATCACCACAGACCTCAAGACTAGACCATGGCACCAAGAGCCACGTCCAAACATGCCTTGAACACCTCCAGGGACGGTGACTCCACCACCTCCCTGGGCAGCCCATTCCAGTGGGGAATGATTCTCTCAGTAAAGAACTTTCTCCTCACCTCCAGCCTAAACTTCCCCTGGCACAGCTTGAGACTGTGTCCTCTTGTTCTGGTGCTGGTTGCCTGAGAGAAGAAAGCAACCTCCTGCTGGCCACAACCACCCTTCAGGTAGTAGAGTGTGTAGGTGACTGCTACATCCTCAAATCTTCCCCACAAAGCTTAACCTTACACCACACTGGGACCTTATGAAGGCTCTTCAATTTAATCAGCAGGTTTCATGTCCAGCACAAGAGCAAAGGCAGTGGATGTATGCATGCAGGTGTTGACCTATTGCTGCTTTCTTTGTTGAACCTGGAGGTTTTGCTGGTTGAGCACACATCAACTGAAAATACATTTCATATTCATTTCACAGGCCAGGAAGAAATGGATGCTGGATTGAGAGGGGGAGGAAAAAGGCACAGAAGCACTAACAGCACCCTCCAGCCATTTGAAATGTTGAAGCCACTGGATTCCAGGAGGGTAGATTTCAGTTTCTATTGCTGCTCAAAATGACTAAATATAGAAGTAAATGAAAAGTCTGCCACAGAGGGATGCTAACATGAAGGACATCTTTTCCACCTCACAGCTATCTGACCCTGCCTGAATGGGGGTTAAAGGGATGTAAGTAAAAGCAGCATATGACCAATAATTCTTCACTTTTCTTTGAGGTACAAAAGGCAAGCCTGAGAGGTGTGAAGCTGGCCCAAGTGTGAAAACAAAATCATGATGAAATGTGAGTAAAATGAAAATAAATGGAACATTCCCTGACCCCAGGGCTTACAGTCTCCAGCCCAAGAGACAGCCTGAACCATGATCTCTGAAGGTGTCTCTGCTTCTGCATCAACCAGGGCTGCTGCTGCTCCTACCTACTGAACCTCTTAACAGGTAGAAGCTCTTAGCTGAGCTAATGAGCCTGGGGAGGTGTGATGAAATCCAGAGCCCCCTGAAGCTTCTGCTGTACTTCTGGTTCTTTTCTGTTCTTTGAGGTGAGAGATCCACCAAGTCCTGCCTTCAAAACACAGGCATTTGCTGAATTAATTCCCAGTTTGGAAGATTTTTCATAGCTTTGAGTGATTTCCTTCCCCCCCACTCCCCACCTCTTTTCCTTTTTTTTTTTTTCCCATTTTCTTTCCTCTTTTCACACTGTTCGTGAATCTGGACAGCCCTGTAATCTAGGGAAGCTGAGCACTTTTGCACACACACCACCCCTTACATGTTTCCCAAACAACTGGGAAGGGCAAATTTAGAGTGGAGATTAGGAAGAATTTTTTTAGAGTGAGGGTGGTGAGACATGAGAACAGGTTGCCCAGGGAGGTTGGAGATTTTCAAAATCAGCTTGGATGCATTCCTGTGCAGCCTGCTGCAGGTGATCCAGTTCATTCAGGAGATTGCACTGGATGATCTCAGGAGGTCCCTTCAAACTCCTACATTCCTGTAATTCTGTTTCAAAGCAGGTAGAATGCACATAGGTGCCTTTAATGTAGTGTCTCAGTGCACCAGCTTCAGATAAAGGCTTGCCCTTGGTGCGCTCATCAACTCTCAGCTGACAACAGCACTCCATAATGTGCAGCCACTGCAGCAGCATGGTCAGATGGAAAACAACATAAAAACACCCAAGAAAGTAAGTTATTGAACACTAACCTTAAAGTATTGTTCAGTTTGAAATATACTAAAAAAGACTAAAGCCTTAATGTCCATTTGTGCAGAGAAGGGAAGACTCCAGGGGAACCTTAGAGCTGCCTTCCAATACCTGAAGGGATCCTAGAGGAAGGTTGCAGAAGCATTTTTCATGAGGGTGTCTAGAAACAGGACAAAGGGGAATGGTTTGAAGTTGAGGGAGAGCAGGGTTAGACTGGATCTTAGGAAGAAGTTCTTCAGTACAAAGGTGGTGAGACTGTGGTGAACTGCCCAGGGAGATTGTGGATGCCTCCTCCCTGGGGATGTTCGAGGCCAGGCTGGACTCTAGTTGAGATCTGGCACCATGTTCTGCTCCAAAATCTAAGGAATTTTAGAAGTAATTGTTCAAAACAAAACAAAATGTTGACGTTCATGACAGAAAACTCCATGAGAGTTTTTACATCCCTGATTGTTTTCTGCCACTGGGAATGCAGGTTCAGCAGCTCAGTGGCTCATGAAAATGTGGAAAGAGAAAACATGAGTTTTAACTGACCAGCTGTAGCTTTACGCCACATTTGACCATCAAGGAGTCAGCGAAGAACCAAGCAAAATGTTGGCACCATGCTCCAGCCAGGATGCATCTCAATTACATTTCTCTCTATCCCTTTGAGAAATCAAGGGGGTTGCTGTAGGAAGAACACACAAAGAATTAGCATGAGGAGAGAGGGAAAACCTTTTAGCTGTCTTCAAGAATCTCAGCTCTCAGAGAAAAAAAAAAAAAACGAAAAACACTTCTCAGACTTGAGAAAAAAAAACTCCTCTAAGGAAACAGGTTGCCTGTGGTGCAGAGGTGCTCTTGAGGCCCCAGGGATCTTGAAATGTTTATCTCCACAAGAGGCTGCCCCAGGTCTCAGCAAATGTAACTATCCAGTCAATGTATGAAAGAAAGGGAAAGATTCACTGTAGCAGAGCACTAGGCTGGAGGAAGGGTGGAAAAATATGATGCAGAAAAAACCTCCAAAATCATCCAGTCCAACCTTCGACCAGCACTGAAGGGTCAACACTAAACCATGTCCCCAGGCGCCAGGTCCACATGCTGCTTGAACACCTGCAGGGATGGTGGCTCCACCTGGGCAGACCATTCCAATGTTTGAGAACCCTCTCTGTGAAGAAGCATTTGCTAGCTGAAATCCAGGCTGAATCTCCCCTGGTACAGCTCAAAACCATTTCCTCCGGTCCTGTCGCTTGACACCAAAGAGAAGGGGCTGCCCCCTCCTCACTCCAACCTCCCTTCTTCAAACCCACAGAGTATTCATTGTGGAATACTCCTTTTTGAGAGACACAAGACTGTCTGAAACAGTCCCAAGCAAGTACAAGTCTCACCTGCCTCCTTGTGGGGTTGTGGCTCTGCTTCTGACAAGACAATTGATGGTTTTATTTTAGGTTTTCTATTAGACATAGGAAATGGGGCTCTTGGCCAAGCAATACTTTTCCTTTCCATCCTCTTAATATTTTTAATCAGTCCCCAGTGCTGCCGTACTGGTGACTGCTTTGAGCTTGACCCACACTTTACTCTTGTGAGCACAGCACAGGTTCCTATTAAGTAAACAGCAGCTGCTCAACTGGCAGCAGCATTTGAGCCAATTACTGCAATGTGAAAAGGGGACAGGAAACTCCCACGGCTGTTCAACCAAAATAGGAATACTGAAATTCTCTCACCACTTCTCCTTGGCTGAATGGGATTCAGTACAATGTGGCCTTGGTTCAAACCACTGTTTTCTTTAAGCTGCTAGCCAGAGCTCTGATGTTGTTATTACCATCCTTTAAAAGAGTGCTTGTTACTTTACCTCCACTTCTCTAAGCTCATATTCTTCAGTCTCAGGTTGCCTCTGAGGTCTGTCTTCTCTGCACTAAAAAAAAAACAAAACAAAACAATAGCTGTCTGCACTTTGCCAGGATACAGCAGCTATTTCCCCCTAGTAAACTCATAGTAAATTGGGTATTCCTGCCTTTCCTACACCAAAGTGTACAGTGCAAGTCCACTGGAATCTCTAGACTCAGTATTTGAAGGCTGAAGGTCTGTCCTAGGGATGATCTGAACTAACACTCACACTTATCTCTCTTACCAGGTAACCTTAGCTGACTCTGTGGCACCACATCTGTCCTCTGTGAGCTTCCTTTCATTTAGCAGCAAGCTCGCAGCAACTTAACCAGCTCCATGAAAAAAGAGTGGAGTGCTGGAAGCCAGCTCTGGAAGGTGAAAGCAATGAAGGGCTGAGAATTTCAACAAATCTCCAGCAGCTGCAATAACACTGAACACTCAGCACGGCGTCATCTTGCCTGTCACACCGAGGTCAGTAATAGAAATCACTTTCTGTATGAAACCATCAGAACCTGGAGAGCTGGGAGATTGCTGCAGGTGTCGGTTGGCCTTTTCCTCAAAAGCCCTCTCATGCCAATTTTGAACAAATCAGGGGAGCTCTCAGCTCTGCACACAAGGTATGAATTCTTTTTGTGCACAATATGAGAATTCAATTACTGTGGGGCCTATTCAAAGAGCAGAACTTGAAAGATGCAGCATAAATTTCAAGTGGTGTTCAAGATGGATAATACACTTCAGTCGCTATCATCTGCATAGCCAAAAGGCTGTGCTGGTCAACAGAGCACTCAAACCCTTCTGCAGGAACACACCAAGGCTGCTCCCCAGTCTTCCGGCTAAAAGGTCAGGGGTTAAACAGACTTCACAATACTGCAGGAAAGGTTAGAAACTAACAGAAGAAAGGAAGCTTTATGTGTGTCTTACAGCAAGGGTTAGAGTAGTGCATCATTTTGAAAGAATTAGACAGCAGCATTTGCTGAGACCCCACCTGCAGCACCACACCCACCTCTGGGGCCCGCAACACAAGAAGGATGTGGAACTGCTGGAGAAAGTGCAAGAGACTACAAAGATGACCAGAGGGCTGGAGCACCTTTTCTCTGGGGACAGGCTGGAGAGTTGGGTCTGTGCAGCTTGGAGAAGACAGGGCTCCAGGGAGACCTTGGAGCAGCCTCCCAGTATTTGAAGAGGGCCACAGGAGAGCTGGGAAGGGACTTCTGACAAGGGCTTGGAGTGGTGGAATAAGAGGGAATGGATTGAAGCTTGAGGGTAGATTTAGACTGGAGATTAGGAAGAAATTCTTTCCAGTGAGAGTGGTGAGACTAGAAACAGGAACACTGGAACAGGTTGCCCAGGGAGATCATGGATGCCCCCTCCTTGGAGGTGCTGAGGGCCAGGATGGATGAGGTCTTGAGCAACCTGGGCTAGTGGGAGGTGTCCCTGCCCATGGCAGAGGGATTGGAACTGGATGATCTTTAAGGTCCCTTCCAATCCAAACCATTCTCTGATTAGGGTAATAAAATCAAGGCTTTTGCTGTCTCTTACACTCTTAGTAAGTGAAATCCCATCAAGTGTCTGTAGAATATACCAAAGTATATCTGAGTTTTACCTAGTCCCTTGGCATGAAAACATAAATGCAAAGTGCTGATCGTGACAGATTTTTATCATGTCTTTATTTCAATGAACTGAGAGATAGGGGAAAGAAGTCTATTTTTAGATGATGCACAGCCTTGCTTCCCCCTGCCCCTAATGCAGAAGTGAAAAATCTGCAGCACTTCAGCACCCTAAGAACACAGATGAAACTCTCAGAAGCACTACAGCCATTCTGCACTGCTGCAGAGGTTAGCAGTGAATTGCCATCTGATTTTAAGCCAATTAACCCAACCACACGTGAAGAATTAAGCCTTGGCAAGAGAACGTGGTCCATTTGCAGGAGCTATAAAACCAGAAAACTGTCCCTGAAGCAGATTTACTGCAGCCTGGTGAATACATCACAACAGCAGCTGAAAATCACTTGGTTCCATCCTCTGAACACGTAATACACAATGAAAGGTGATTTAGCCCCATTTAAGAGTGGCAAAGTAACAGCTACACAAATCTGACCTCACTTGGTACTTCCCAAACCTCATTTTTTGATGCCAAAATTTGGTTTACTCCATGTTTACATCTTAAATGTCATCCCTTCATCCATGAAGAGCTGCCTACAGTCCCTTATTCAAGCTATCCATGGTTATGTGTTTTATCACAGAATCATAAAATTGGGTTGGTTGGAAAAGACTTCAAAGATCACTAACTCCAACCATCAACCCAACACCACCATGGCCATTAAACCATGTCCGCAAGGGCCATGGCCACATGTTTCTTGAACACCTTCAGGGATGGTGACTCCACCACTTCCCTGGGTAGCCTGTTCCAATCCCTGACCACTCTTGCAGCAAAGAAATTTTTCCTAATCTCCAACCTAAACCTCCCCTGCCACACTTTCAGGTCTTCATCCTCACTAAGATTGATGGGACGAAGTGCTTGTGAAACTGTTGATGCCTGTGAAGAATTAATGGTCCTACCACCCAACATCCTGTTGTTTTTATCTCCTGGCCTGGAGGTCTTGCTGCACAGTTGCCTCATGTGAAAAGCCACCCAGCAGTCAACGTGTCATAACCCAGTTCAGCAACTGAGCTTTGTTAATATTCCAACATTTTGCTTTTTTATCCTGTAGTTCAGTCACTAAGTAGTTCACACTATTTGAAATACTTGATTTTGAAGTTAATATAATAAATGTAAAATATAAATATAATAAGAGAGGGCCCCAGGGAGACCTTCTTGTGGCCTCTCAGTACTTCAAGGGGCCTGTAATAAAGATAGGAACAAACTTTATCAGGACTTGTGATGGGGGAAAGGATTTAAAACTGAAAAAAGAGGAGATTCAGACTAGATAGAAAGAAAAAATAATCATGCTGATGGTGGTGAGACCCTGGCCCAGGTTTCCCATAGAGGTAGTAGATGCCCCATCCCTGTAACCATTCCAGGTCAGGCTGCCAGGGGCTCTGAACAACCTGTTCTTGTTGCAGGTGTCCCTGCTGGCTGCAGAGGGGTTGGACTGGATGAGCTTTAAAAGGTCCCTTCCATCCCAAACCAGTCTGGGATTCTAAGGCATCTCTCACAGTTCACAGAAAGCAGTTTAAATACTACTCAAACATTAAAGCCCTGCCTGTGACTGCTGGAGTGACTGCCTGTGTTGTCTGCATATACAGAAATGAAGTTCACCCTCTAATTTCCAATCCCAAGCACTGCAGAAAGGTTACTGAAGGGTAAGAGAGTACAGGTGGTTGGCAGGACCCAGATTACCCAGAAATAATCCTACAGAGCCATCTTGAACTAATAAAATACCTCAGAAGCCAATAGAGGGTTCTAGGTACTTGCAAATACTAGCCATGATGTTAAAACTGTCACATTTTTCAGTTGAGTTTTGAAATGTCTCTGCCCTTCCCTACCACAGCAAACCCTGAATTCATTATGAGGATAAGGAAAAGGCAAAGGTGTACAAATAGTGCAGCTAGAGTAGAGACCTGTCTGTTATGTTACGTGATGAAGGAAAAATACTCAACTCCATCAGAGGAAGGGATTCAGATCAGTCATAGAATGGTTTGGATTGGAAGGGACCTCCAAAGATCATCTAGTCCAACCCCACTGCAGTCAGCAGGGACGTCCTCCACTAGATCAGGTTGCTCAGAGCCTTGTAGAGCCTCACCTTGAAGATCTCCAGGGATGGGGCTGGGCAACCTGTTCCAGCACCCCCATGGTGCAGAATTTGTTCCTAACATCCAATCTAGATCTACTCTTCTCCAATTTCAAACCATTGCCCTTCATCCTGTCTCTGCAGGCCTTTGCAAACAGTCCCTCTGCAGCCTTCTCGTAGCCCCCTTCAGGCACTGGAAGGTCACTATTAGGGCTCCTCAGAGTCTTGTCTTCTTCAGGCTTGTGATGGTTTGGGAGTTACCCAAACAAAGTGTGGGGGGACGGGAAGCTCCCAAACCATCATAAGGAGTTACCCACCCCTCCCACACTATGAAAATCAGCCAGACTAGACTCAGCCAGCTGGAGGTTAAGGACTGAAGCTCTATTTGCAGCTTAGCACAATTTACAAGCAGATATATACACAGTGGACATGAATAGCTACAGAAATATACAAGTTAAAGGTAATACAGAAACACAATTCCCCTCCCAGAAATCAGAATCCCCAGGAAGGGCTCCCAACCACCCTTCCACCTTCTTCCCACCCCTCTACCTTACCCCAGGGTCTGCCTTATGTGCAAGGTGAGTTTGGAGGATCAGCCAGGGCGGGTAGAAGCAGAGTGGTTAGTTAGGTTAGCAGAGAGGCCAGCAGACAAAACCTGCAGCTAGAGAGAAGAGACTCTGCCTGTGTCTTATCTGTATTTGTGTCCTTGTTCTCATACGTCTCAGCAAGCCTATGAGTGAAGTAGACATCACCATTGTTTTTCTTTTCACAGCCTATAATCTATTTTTTTCATTAAAATATTCCAATTAGCCTCAAACCAGCACAAGGCTGAACAACTCCAGCTCCCTCAGCCTATCCCTGTAGCAGAGGTGCTTCAGCCCCTCAATAATACCACATTAATGCTGCCAACACCCCTTGTTTAAATATGTGTTTTTCCAGTATTTTTTGGAATCAGAAACAATAACAGTGCTGACCAATGCAGCAGACAGTGATACCAAAGGTCCTTCATTTCTGTCAGCAACCTACACTTCTCATGGCTCAAAGGAAGCAATAGATGCTTCTGGTGTTCAAGACCTCTGAGCATGTTTTTTTTTGGCCAGGTAAGAGGTAAGCACCACTCTGCTGCCTTTGCTTCCCAAATATACAGAACAAGAGAAAGTGAATTAATTCAAAGGAAAATTCAATCACTGCTCTTCTCCCACCTTTGGTTTAGTTAATGTTCATAGTAGTCAACAGCTCGATGTCCAGATGGAGATGGGTGATGAGTGGTGCTCCTCCAGGGTCCAGCAAACTTGCTGAGGGTGCACTCAATGCCACCATCCATGCCACTGACAATGTGTAATTTCAGAGAAGTAAGAAGGATCAAACCACCTCACTCACCTCTAATACAACCATCCTTTGATGTGCATCTCAGAGACAATGCCAGCCAAAACAACAGCAAGGTTCCCTTGCTTCCCATCTCAGAGATGGCAGCAGAACTTCAGTAGGTTTGGCTGGGTTTGTGCCTTTGTTCTTCCCACAAAACCCTTCCCCAATACCTGGTCTAATCCAAGCCAACAGATGCATATTATTTTCTCTAGTGAGTATTTCTAGAACTCCTCTTTTCAGCAGGTAATTATTGCAAGACTACCCTTTATTTAAGTAAATGAACTTACAGTTATGTCAATAATCGATTCTGCACTTTGCTGGCTTAGCAAATCAATCCACACCTGCTCAACTGGAAATGGGAATGCTTTCTCCCCCTTGGTATTTCCCTCTCCCTCCTCAGAAGTAAATAAAAGCATTTGCTTTGCTTTGCAATTTGAATGAGGCCAAAATGAAAATTTGGCTCAAATTCCAGTAAGGGAAAAAAAAATATTTTTTTAAACAGGACTTTGTTTTCTTCATTTTCTTGGATTATTTTATCTCTGTGTTTGTTCTCCCTTTCTTTTCTTTTTTTTTTTTTTTTTTGACAGCTTGCATGTGTGTGACAAACAGCCACTCAACTCAGAATAATTTGTAGATAGTTTCATATCATCTAAAAGCTGTAAATAATTTACCAGGAGAAAGAAAAAACAAAAAGAAAAACAAAACAAAAATCAGGAGGCAGCTTTATGAAGCTCTTTCAGCAGCCTTTTAATTACAACTGGGCAAAACAGAGGGGAGGTGAGAAAATTAAAGCATGATTATTTTATAAACAGAACAACAACTACTGTGCCCCACTCCTAATGAAGTTACTGCAGTCATTTCCCAGTCGTTTGGGGGCTCTTTCCATCCAAAGGGATGTCACCCTGCACTCAGGAGTGTCATCTTCCCAGGCAAGATGACCTTTCTGCCCCCACACACAACTTGCATAGCAACAGGAGGTTGTGTCTATCATTTACTGATCTCTTGGCAGTCTAAGGACTGCCAGTGGACTGTTTTTTGCAGTTCACCATGAATTTAAAGCAATCCCTGGAGGTGTAGATCCTGCACAGAGACACTTTGTGGCCAATTGGGTAGACTTCGTGTTACCAATTCGGACACCTACAGGACATGAGGTTTGGGATGTCGTGAGGCTCTCATTGAGCTGTTACACAGACACTGGAGGAAGTATCTGTGGGAATCATCTCTGCTCCTGTTTGAAAAATGCCACCAGCCTTTCACCAGGGCACTAGAGTGGATGTTTGGGTAGCAATGCAGGCCATGATCAAGGGAAGTGTCCCATTAAGAAATCATATTAATTACATATTGTCTCTAAAAAGAAAAATCATAGATTCATGGAATGGTTTGGGTTGGAAAGGACCTTAAAGGTCATCTAGTTTCAACCCCCCTGCCATGGGCAGGGACACCTTCCTCTAGATCGGGTTGGCAAATGCTTAACCTCTTAATGTATGTTTCATCCACTCATAGAATGGGTTGGGTTGGAAGGGAACTAAAAGGTCATCTAGTTTCAACCCCCCTGCCATAGGGTCCCTGGCCATGAACACCTCCAGGGAGGGAGCATCCACAACCTCCCTGGGCAACCTGTTCTAGTGTCTCACCACCCTCACTGGAAAGAATTTCTTCATAATCTCCAGTCTAAATCTGATGCACTTAAGCTTCAATCCATTCCCTCTCATCCTATCACTACAAGCCCATGTAGAAAGTCTCTCCCCAGATCTCCTGTAACCACTTTCAGGTACTGGAAGGCTACTGTAAGTTCACTCTGGAGCCTTCTCTTCTCCAGGCTGCACAGCCCCAACTCTCTCAGCCTGTTCCCATGAAGGAAGTGCTCCAGCCATGGTCATCTTTGTTTAGGGGACACCAAGGTAGTGTTCAAAATATGATGCACATTCAGGTGAAATAACACCAAGAAAGCAGTTCTTACTGCCTTACTGGTGGTGCTGGTGACAGCTAACACAAGAGAACTGATTGTAAATTACTCAAAAAAAAAAAATTGAAAAATCCCCACCCTTGAAAGTTGTAAAGAACATTGCATAGCTGATTAAAATGGAAACCAGAAAGCTCTGGCTGCAAACACGTGGAAGAACTGAACAACCACTGGTTCAACCTATGTATGAGAATACCCAGAGCAGCAGCTGATCCCTAGTGAATATGTTGCAAACAAGATACAAATTACTATGAATATTTATCAAATATTTTAATTAAAGTTATCAAGCTATTAGATTATGTTAAAAGGAAAAAAAAAAATCAAAAGAGACAACAACCATGAAACAGAAACGGCGCAGCAGAACAAAAACTCAGCTGGAATCCCCATCAGCAGCCAAGGAGGAAAATGCATGGTGTGAGCATCCCACAGCCTTCATTCAATAGCACTCAGAAAGCCTGCATGTCCCAGAGGGTGCCTGTTGCTCAGAAAAGGAATTCCTTAATGCTCAAAGCTCAGAAAGCAGTACTGGAAACCCACTGAAGCAAAACAGCAGATGCCAGGAGACAGAGGGTTGGAGCACCTCTCCCACGAGGACAGGCTGAGAGAGTTGGGGCTGTTCAGTTTGGAGAAGAGAAGGTTCTGAGGAGACCTAATTGTGGCCTTCCAGTATCTGAAGGGGGCCTACGAGAAAGTTGGGGAGGGACTTTTTAGGGTGTCAGGTAGTGATAGGACTAGGGGGAACAGATCCAAGTGAGTAGAGGGGAGATTGAGACTGGATGCTAGGAAGAAGTTCTTCACCACATGGGTGGTGAGACACCGGAACAGGTTGTCCAGGGAGGTGGTGGAAGCCTCATCCCTTGGTGTTTGTAAGGCCAGGCTGCATGTGGCTGTGGGCAACCTGATCTAGGTACTGGGTGGAATGCTTAACTGTGCTCTCCTGTTCTCAGGCTGTCCTGATGAGTTCAGGTTGATGAACAGTCTGTTTGCAAAAGTGTTCTACCTAAATTATAGATGCAGGAGCCACAATTAATCAGCTCCTATGGTTCTCATTAAAAAGTAACTGCACTGTGAGTTAAAGATACGTTTGCCAACAGCTACCCACTGCATTTGCTTCAAGTTTTATTTCAGAGCCGAAGCCTCAGCATCGTTATTAAAAGATCCTTAGAAAGGGAAACTGCCTCAGAAATTAAAATGTAGGAAGCTCCTCTGTTGCACTTTCCTTTTGCCTCCTCTCCAATGGCTGTGGATTCTGTTTGTACATCTCAGAACAAATACAGCTCCAGATTCATAAACAGAATTCACAGCCCATTTAAAGCTGAGTCTGTAACAAGGCTGAACACGTCCCAACCTCTTTAATTTGCTTTCTCCTTCCTCTGGGTTCTATAAAGCTTTCCACTTTACAGCTATTGTCCTTTAGCTTGTATTCAAGTCCAAACATTTTATTTGCCATTTCATTACTTTGCTGCTTTTGCCATGCCTACAAATACTAAAACCCTGGCTCTTTAACCCCAAGGCTTTCTAGAGATTGGACAGCTAATATCTGACAGCAAAGCTCACTATCCTCTGTTCTCTCTCATATGTTCTAGCTCAAAGCCTTAAGGGGAGAGAACATCTCCATGCCAGACCCAACTTTCTCTGGTTTTAGAGCACCACAGGTACCCTGGACTTCAGCTAAAGAGGACAGAATTACAACAGGCTCTGACACAGGCAGCTAAATCATCCTGCAGTAGCCAGGCAGTGAGTTCATAAAAGTCACGTGGCTGTAAATCCACAGAAAATTAATTTCAGAGACATTTTCCCATTCCTGATGGTCAAACACTCAGTCACACACACACCTCTGAGTCTATTTCCAGGCATCTCACTTTCTGGCCTTGCATGGGTGCAGGCACCCACTCTGGTTAACCCTGTTGAAATTCCCAAGAAACTTTTTTTTTTTTTTTTTGTGAGATATGTCTTTCACAGGCTCCACGTAGTAAGTTAAAACCTTGTAACAGTTGGTCCTTGCTTTCGATCTCGTTAAGGGATGAGGTGATAGAAAGCAGCCCTGTGGAAAGGGATTTGAGGGTGCTAATGGATGAGAAATGAGACATGAGCACACAGTGTAAGCTTGCAGCCCAGAAGGCAAGTCATATTCTGGGCTGCATCAAAAGCAACATAGCCAGAGATGGAGAAAGGATTCTGCCCCTCTGCTCTGGTGAGACCTCACCTGAAGTACTGCATCCAGCTCTGGAGCCCTCAACACAGGAAGGACATGGACCTGATGGAGCGGGTCCAGAGGAGGTCACAAAAACGATCAGGGGGTTGGAGCACCTCTGCTATGAGGACAGGCTGAGGGAGCTGGGGGTGTTCAGTCTGGAGAAGAGGAGACTCCAGGGAGATCTAATACCAACCTTCCAATACCTGAAGGGGTCTACGAGAAGGATAGAGAGACACTGTTTACAAAGGCCTGCAGTGACAGGACAAGGGGCAATGGCTTCAAACTAGAGAACATCAGATTTAGATTGGATGTTAGGAACAAATTCTGCACCATGAGGGTCATGGAACACTGCAACCTGTTGCCCAGGTGGTTGAGGCCCCATCCCTGGAGATATTCAAGGTGAGGCTTGATAGGGCTCTGGGCAACCTGAGGATGCCCCTGCTTACTGCAGAGGGGGTTGGACTAGATGACTTTTGGAGGTTTCTTCCAACCCAGACTATTCTGTGTAAAAGAATAAATTAGTCAATGATGAGCCTTGAAACGTTCATTCAATCACAGTGGCCTTGAAGCCCTACTCACTATTGGCAGCTGGGGAGGTTACTCTGGCTAGCTTTAAAACACTTTGCCCTCTTTGAAAGAGAGAAGGGCTGCTGTGATGTTCCCCAACCATACTCAAGTGTCTGTGAGCCTCTCAGATAAACAGATGTTAATTAGACTTCCTGCAAACCCTCAGATTGGCAAACACAAAATGATACAACTCCATTTCTTCCAGAGCTGTCCCCTAAGAACTTGGTCCTTTAGAATTAGAGTTTAAATGTCCTCTGATGTCCTGCTTCTCAGGCAACTCATGTCTTCAGAGCTTTTCTGTAGAGCAGAAAACATCTACAATTAAGTCTGATACTATTACTCTGATCTCTGCTTTCTCTTAAGTGACCTTAGACTGAGCAATAGCCTTTGTTGGAGGCTCCCTCTTGTTCCAGAAGTTCCAGCAAGACTCGGGATGCAAGCTCAATTTTCATCTCTTGTCCAAAGCACTTAATAAAGTTTGGTCATTTGTTTATCAGAACTCATTTCTACTCTCTTGCTACAAAGCTTTCCAGAATGCAAATGCTTAACCTCTTAATCTATGTTTCAGCTCATAGAATGGTTTGGGTTGGAAGGACCTTAAAGGTCATCTAGTTCCAATCCCCCTGCCATGGGTGCACTAGAGCAGTTGCTCAAGGCCTCATCCAACCTGACCTTGAACACCTCCAGGGAGAGAGCAGCCACAACCTCCCTGGGCAACCTGTTCCAATGTCTCACCGCTCTCACTGGAAAGAATTTCTTCCTAATATCCAGTCTCAATCTGCCCTCCTCAAGCTCAAATCCTCTCCCTTGATCTTACACAACCACACAAGTAACAGAGACATTTGGGGTATGGTGGTGTGGGGTGAACTTGATGATCTTCAAGGTCTTTTCCACCTATAATTATTCTATTTAAATACTTTTCTTTGTCTTTCTTTTTTGCAGTCCCTCTCTCATGGCTGCACAGTTGTGGCTGCAGTTTCTGTAACTGCAGCTGTGTCTGCTTGCTAACTACAGAGAAATGCTTTACAGCAACGTGGAATAAACAACACACCCTGCCAATTCCTGGTCATTACAGTGAAGTAAGTCCTCTGCAGGTAGGAATTTTAACCAGCCTGTACAGCACAGACCCTACCTGGCTTTTTCACACATTGAAATCTAAATTTATCAGAGCTTTTTAATATCCTGAGGTGCTATTTACTAGGATAGAAGAGACCACAAAGCCCTGGTCCTGTTAATATAGTCAGATCTTATCTTGAATTCTCTGTGCTGTTAGGATCAATATTTCTTTGCTCAGCACATCTCAGAGCAGCTGAACTGATGCAGAACCTTTGAAGTGGGCCACCTCCCTCACCCTCTCCAAAAGCAAAGGCAGAACCAGAGAAAGCTGTTTACATTTATTGCACACTCTTTGAAGATGCAGCTGAGTCCCTTCTAATTAAAAATGGTTGCTGTACTTTACAGACACTTTCCTGTCATCCTTTTTAAGAGCTCCCTGAAATCTCTCTGACCCATCTATTTGGCAGTCACTAGTGGTGCTCCCCAGGACTCACTACTGTGGCCACTTCTCTTTACTGTCTTTACCAATAACCTGGATGAAGGGACTGAATGTACCCTCAGTAGGTTTGAAGATGACATTAATTTGAGTGGCAATGTTGATCTCCTGGAGGGGAGGAATGCTCTGCAGAGGGATCTGGCCAGGCTGGATTGATGGGCTGAGGCCAGCTGTATGAGATACAACAAAACCAATTGCTGGGTCCTGTGCTTGGGTCACAACAACCCCATGAAGGCTCCAGGCTGGAAGGCTGGAAACTACCCAGCAGAGGAAGATCTGAACATGAGCCAGGTGGCCAAGAAGGACAACAGCATCCTGGCCTGGATCAGGAACAGTGTGGCCAGCAAGACAGGGGAAGTGATTGTCCCCTGTGCTTAGCACTGGTGAAAATGGCTTCAAGTTGCACTAGGAGAGGTTTAGGTTGGATATGAGAAGAAACTTCTTCCCTGACAGGGTTCTCAAAGCCTGGCACAGGCTCTCATGGAGGTGGTTGAATGCCCATCCCTGGAGGTGTCTCACAGAGGCAGAGATGTGGTGCTGAGGGTTTAGAGAGTGATAGAGTTAGAGAATGGTTGGACTCAAGGATCTTAACCCAAATCAACCCTATGATATGGGTGACAAGAGGTAAGGCCTGGTTGCTCTCCTAGCATGCAAGCACAGCTGAACACCAGCCCCATGGGACTCCAAAAGGAGCGTTTCTGGATAGTGACACATCTCCAGCCTTGCTCCTGTAGATGCCTACATCTCCATTGCAGGACATATGTTAACACAGCATCTCATGGCTGCTTCTGAGTACAAGCTATCTTTTTGTGTCATCAAACAAGTCAGAAGCAGCACACAGCAAACTGTTGAGGGCACCCTTGGCCAATCTGGTGGTACCAGTGCAGATGGAGAAAGGCATGCTGGAGCACGTCGTTGCTCAGTGGCTGTCACACGTGTGTGGCATTTCATAGCAGAGGGCTGGCATTGCAGGGAGACCTGCAGCAATGTGTTTGTCAGGAGTCAAACTGAGAGAGAAATCCTTCAACAACTCGGGAGCCGCATGCTGTTCTTCCAATCAAGAGATCAAGGTCATTTACTGATTAAACATATGGCCTACCAAAAAAGGCACACTTCCCAACTCCAAGCATGTGAACAGAAGGAACTGCTGACAGCAGACTGCAGCATCCACACCATTTAGGAATGAGTTTCACAGAAGCACAGAATGTTAGGGTTGGAAGGGACCTCCAGAGATCATTGAGTCCAACCCCCATACCAAAGCAGGATCACTTAGGGCAAGTCACACAGGAACATGTCCAGGCAGGTTTTAAAAGTCTCTGGAGAAGGAGACTCCACAAAGTCTCTGGGAAGCCTGTTCCAGAGCTCCATCACTGTTCTAGTTACTCCGTCACAGTAAAGAAGTTTTTCCTCATGTTGAGGTGGAACCTCCTAGGTACCAGCTTGTACCCATTGTTCCTTGTCCTATCACTGAGCACCACCAAAAATAGCCTGGCACCTTAATCCTGACACTCACCCCTCATATAACCATTGGCATTGATCAGATCCGCTCTCAGC
>WBNM01019187.1:26442-40346 GCA_013399055.1 Ramphastos sulfuratus | reverse complement strand
CCTTGAGTGACCTGTACTAGGAGAGGTGTCCCTGACCTGTGGCAGGGGGTTGGAACTAGATGATCCTTGAGGTCCCTTCCAGCCTTACCATTCTTTGATTCTACAATTCTATGATTATCTATTTCCTCTTCCAGCTACAGAATGCAATGATGACATCTTGCATTGGAATAGTTAACTCTTTTGTTGTAAAGAAAATAACATAAATAAATAAATAAATAACACAAATAAATGCACAAATAAATAAATAAATAAATAATATACATAAATGCATGTTAGATTCTCAGGGGCTTTATCTATTTCCTCTTCTAGGCACAGAATGCAATGACGACATCTTACATTGGAATATTTAACTCTTTTGTTGTAAAGAAAGTAACATAAATAAATAAATAAATAACATAAAGACACTAATAAATAAATAAATGACATCAAATAAATAAATGCATAAATAAATAAATAAATAACATAAATAAATGCATGTTAGATTCTCAGGGGCTTTATCTATTTCCTCTTCTAGGCACAGAATGCAATGATGACATCTTGCCTTGGAATAGTTATCTCTTTTGATGTAAAGAAAATAACATAAATAGACAAATAAATGGATAAAAACTAAATAACATAAATCAATGCTTAAATAAATAAATAAATAACATAAATTAATGCATGTTACTTTCTCAGGGGCTTTATCTATTTCCTCTTCCAGGCACAGAATGCAATGACGACAGCTTGCATTGGAATAGTTACTTCTTTTGTTGCAAAGAAAATAACACAAATAAATAAATAAAGATCATAAATAGGTGCATAAATAAATAAATAAATAAATAAATAAAAATAAATACATGTTAGATTCTCAGAGTCTTTATCTATTTCCTCTTCCAGGCACAGAATGCAATGACGACATCTTGCATTGGAATAGTTACTTCTTTTGTTGCAAAGAAAATAACACAAATAAATAAATAAAGATCATAAATAGGTGCATAAATAAATAAATAAATGGATAAATAACTAAATAGCATAAATAAATGCTTACATAAATAAGTAAATAACATAAATAAATGCTTACATAAATAAGTAAATAACATAAATAAATGCATGTTAGTTTCTCAGGGGCTTTATCTATTTCCTCTTCCAGACACAGAATGCAACGACGACATCTTGCATTGGAATAGTTACCTCTTTTGTTGTAAATAAAATAACAAAAGTAAATGCATAAGTAAATAAATAACATAAATAAATGCACAAATAAATAAATAACATAACATAACAAACATAAATGCATGTTAGATTCTCAGGGGGCTTTATCTATTTCCTCTTCCAGGCACGGAATGCGATGACGACATCTTGCATTGGAAGAGTTACCACTTTTGTTGTCCTGCTACAGCTGTTCTGCTAGTAGGTATTTACACAATTTGGTATCTAGGAGTAAGAGTGAGCGAAAAAACCAAAAGCCAACAAAGGACTGAAGGGTTACAGAGCAGCTCAAAGGGGTCTCTCTTTAAAGTGACTAAACCCAGTCGATTTCAATACGAGTTTGGAAACTAATCAAAAGTTCTCAGTTGTGAAGCACAGGCACCAGGGTCTGCAGGAAGCACAGATCTTCCTTGCTCAGTGGGTTACTGCGTGTTTGGAGAAATCAGAACTTTTCTGAGCTGGTGCAACCTCTCCCTTTGAAATCTTTCACTTGCTGTTTCTTTTTTAAAGGTGTTAAGGAAACATGACTGTAATTAACGACTGACAAAAATATCTGGGCTTGAACTGAAGTGGGAAATCACAGAGGTTATTTATTTCCTCGTGCTTTTTACCATTTGTTCTCTTTTTCTCGAGGAAGTTGAAAGACCTGAGGTTGAAACTTAATAAGGCCCCATGCAGTTTCTAAGAGTATTTACAATGCGCAAAAAATAAGGCAGCCCGTTTCTTATATTTAAATTTGTTTTCAGTCATCTAAGCTATTGCACAGTATGCCAGCCCCAAACCTTTTGTGCTGAGCAGTAAATGTTTCTCAGGCGAGGAAAAGAATGATGTGTTCAACTACTCTAGCTGCTTGAGCCCGGGGAAGCGACAAAACATTGGGGTGTGTGCGATCCCCCACGCCCCAGTTTGCTTCAGCGCCGCGCAAATGGAGCTGCTGCTTCAGATGTGTGTGCTGGGAGGCAGCACATGAGGTGCTCCATGGGTGAGTGGCAGGTCAGCTTCCTTTGACAGGTGAAGCCTTATGGTGCTGTGGAACAGGCAATGCTGTGGGGTTTATGAACACCATTTTGTAGGCTCTGCCCTAAGCTGGTTTGGTGGAAGCTTTTCCACTTCTGGCAGTAGGGAATGAGAGAGATGTGGAGGTGCTGCAGTGGGTACAGAGGAGGGCAACGAAGCTGGGGCAAGGCTTGGAGAATAAATCTTATGAAGAGCAGCTGAGGGAACTGGGGGTGGTTAGTGTGAAAAAGAGAAGGCTGAGGGTAAACCTCATTGCTGTCTATGATTACCTGAAGGGACATTGTGGAGAGGCTGCTGCTGGGCTCTGCTCTCAGGTAATTGGAGAGAACAAGGGGGAATGGCCTCAAGCTGAGGCTGGGGAGGTTTAAATTGGACATTAGGATAAAAAATTTTCACAGAGAGAGTGGTCAGGGACTGGAATGAGCTGCTCAGGGAGGAGGTGGAGTTACCCACCCTGGATATGTTTAAGGGTGGTTTGGATGTGGTGCTTAGGGTTATGGTTGAAGGTGAATCTTGTAGAGTCGAGTTCTAGGTTCTAGCTCCTGGAAACTCTTTGGGTGCAGTAGCACAGAGCTCTGCAGAGCCACAGCTGCAAAGCAAATTGGTCAGTGCAGGTCTTTGTGTGTGAGATAACCAAACAAGCCAAAATGAGCTCTCATAACATGTCCTCTCACAAGTTGACAGCCTTACAGAAGCTGTCTCAGTGAATCTGTCTTTTGGAACCTTTCTCATTCTGGAGAGACTTTATCTTTCTAAGCAATTGCACATGGAAGGAATGCCTGAAGGTCTCAGCGACACTCATTAGTGTTCTTTGGATGGGATGTTGGGCAAATCTGGTTTTGTCTTGTTTCAATTCCTTTTGCAAACAAACATTAGCACCTACAAACATCCAAATACGCCCATGGCCATCAGAGAGCTGCTGGAACACAGATGAGACATTTTGTCCAGAGCTCTACTGAGTCATTGTAAAAATAACCCCACCAAGAACAGCTGACCAGTGCTCACTTTCATGTCAATCTTTGCTTTTTTTTTTCTTTTAATTTAAAAAAAAAAATATTAAAAATAAAACTAAAACCAACACCTCAAACCTACACTTGAATGGAAAGACACAGATTGAGAAGGGCTCTTAGACGGAAGATCCAAGTCACGATTAGAAAACCGCAACGGTGACGTGGACAGATATTTTGCCACGGCAACCTTGGAAACAACATAAATATGAATCATGATGAAACTGAGTGGGCACACAGTGGTGCAAAGGGTCCTTTTTTTTACAAGCCTGAGATGAATGGAAGTTGCTCACCATCCGTGCAGGGCACTCAAGAAGGGATATACCGTGGGGCTCACCATGGCCAAGGTCGCGTTGCCGTAGATGTAGCGTCTGGTAAATGTGCAGTAAGGAGTTATGAAGCAAAACAGACTTGTCCTCAGCTCCAGTACTGCCAACAGTGACTGTTTTTTTCTTGTAATATCATGTTTTCTAATTGACCAAGTGAACCTCCAGCCACTGGGCAGTCACACAGCTGCAAGTGGACTGTGTGTAAGTTAGTTCCGTTGAGAAGCATAAAGAAAACAATCCCAAAATAGCTGCTAACAGAGATTTTTTTAATGTGTGCCTGCATTTACTGCTCCTTTCTCTGAGCTTCCCTCTCTTCTTTCAAGCATATTGGCCAAGTTGGGTTCTCTTGAAGTTTGGCTGCTTCTTGCCTTTCATTGGTTCCAAAGAAGTACGACTACTTCTTAGCTTTCACAGGTTGTCCTGATGAATCAAGTTGAGAACCACTGCAAGAATTTCTTTAATAACTCTTTGCATTTTCTTTGGACTACAAGGCTATTTAATTTCTCATTTTTGTTCTTTTAGGAGGGGAAAAAGAAGAAGAAAAGTTCTTTACAGTGAGGGTGGTGAGATACTGGAACAGATTGCCCAGGGAGGTTGTGACCGCTGCCTCTCTGGAAGTATTCAAGACCAGGTTGGACGAGGCCTTGAGTGACCTGTACTAGTGGGAGGTGTCCCTGCCTATGGCAGGGGGTTGGAACTAGATGATCCTTGAGGTCCCTTCCAACCTTACCATTCTATGATTCTATAAAAGGTCCCAGATGCCAACACTTAGACTAAATCAGTCTTTCCCACTCCACCATTTGAGATGACCTCTGACTATGTCTAAACACCAGAAATTCTGAAGCAGAAGGTTAAATATCCTTTACATTGCTTGTGCTAATTTTCCCACGCAGCTATATTCTGTTTAATTTTACTCCCCACATCCCACAAACACTTTTTGGATGTTGTGCATATTTACCCTTTTTTTTCCCCCTAACTTAAAGTCTAATCCTCCACATCTGGAGGACACATTCTTTGGTTTAGAGTTTAGCAAGAGGACTGTTTCTTTTGAAAGATAAAAATTGAAGCTTAGAACACAAAAATGATGACAATAATTCAGAAGGGATCCCCCCACCCAAGGCAAACATAGACATTCTCAACGTGGTGAAAACATCAAGGAACACAGATGTACCACCCTTTGTGTACTGGGACATCTCTCCCTGAATGCCATGGGAGGTGCAGTAATTGATTAAAAGAAAATTTGGACCAAAGATGAGGAACAAATAATTCTCTGTGCTGTGAAACCAATATTTTTGCCTACGAGTTTGTGCTCCCAGTTTGTGCTCCCAGTTTGTGCTCCCAGTTGATTCTTTTGATGCTCATCAGGGTTGTATCCTCTCTGTAGGTTTTCCCTCACTTGGGACATAATGTCTCCTCTTCTGCTGGCCTATTTTATAAAGCATAATAATATAGATTTTATTATTTTTTTTCCCTATTCCAATTTGGTTAAAATTGACCAAAGAGTGAAGCTTTTAAGAGGAAAGGAAGGGGGAAAAACAAACTCAACAAACAACCCAAAACTACTAATTTTCTTTTGCTTAAGAATATAGACTAAGCTGTTAAAGTTAAAGAAGATAAAGGAAGCATTAAAGAGTGTCCAGAAGTAATTAATATAAGCAAAACTAGCTGGAAATAAACCATAATTTGCTCCTAACAGAAGCAGGGCCATGCTTGGTCAATCCATTTAGCTCTGTCTTCTGTCTCTACCTATGGCAACTGAGAGGTGCTTGCAGGGAAGGTCTGACTGTGGGCATAGCATGTGGAGTTATTTCCCAGAGGATTCCTCTCACAACTTTGAGCTAAAAAGTTTGCTCATATAATTATATTTAATGGTGTCTGATGGACTGTTCTTCCTTGAGTTTTCCAAGTTGTTTTATAAATTTCTTTCAGATGATAAACAGATGTTTAAGGCCAGGCAAGATGAGGTTTTGATCAACCCAGTTTGGTGCGAGATGTTCCTGCCTGTTGGAACTTGATGATCTTTAGTGTCCCTTCCAACTCAAACCATGCTATGATTCTATGATTTCCACTGGAATCAGTTCTTTAGACTGACATGATTTTACCTCTCAGCTTGTCCAGAGGAGGTGGTAGATGACCCATCCCTGGAAATATTCCAGGTCATGTTAGATGGGGGTCTGAGCAACCTGATCTGATTGAAGATGTATCTGCTCACTACAGGGGATTGGACTAGATGATCTTTAAAGGTCAGTTAGATCCTAAACCACTCTAGGATTCTGTGAAAGTGCTCTTAATGGATATCAAAAAATATTTGTGTGTGTCAGGTTGCTCCATTTGAACATCATTTCTGAAGTGTGTAACATTTGTAGACTCAGAATGGTTTGGGTTGGAAGGGACATTACAGTTCCAACCTCCTTGCCATGAGCTGGGACACTTTCCACTGGATCAGGTTGCTCAAGGTCTCATCCAACCTTGCCTTGAACACCTCCAGGGAGTGGGCATCCAAAACCTCCCTGGGCAACCTGTGCCAGTGTCTCACCATCCTCACTGGAAAGAATTTCTTTGTAATATGGAGCCAGCCTCTTCTAGGTGATGCCCAGTGACAGGACAAGGGGCAGTGGATGGAAGTTAAGGTGTAGGAAGTTCCATGTGAATCTGAGCAGGATTTTTTTCCCTCTGAGGGTGACAGAGCACTGGAACAGGCTGCCCAGGGGGGTTGTGGAGTCTCCCTCTCTGGAGATATTCAAGAACCATCTGGATGTGTTCCAGTGTGATCTGCTCTAGGTGATGCTGCTCTAGAAGGGGGGCTGGACCAGATGAACTTTGGAGGTCCCTTCCAGCTCCTGACATTCTATGATTCTACGATAATATCTTGCCTAATTCTACCCTCCTCCGGCTTGAATTCATTAAGGTATAGTTCAACTACTATGACAGAAAAGCTAATTCAGCTGATTTTATAATCATAGAATCAACCAGGTTGGAAGAGACCTCCAAGCTTATCCAGCCCAACCCAACACCCAGCCCTAGCCAATCAACTAGACCATGGCACTAAGTGCCCCATCCCAGCTTTGTTTGAACACCTCCAAGGAGCAATCAACCAGGTTGGAAGAGACCTCCAAGCTTATCCAGCCCAACCCAACACCCAGCCCTAGCCAATCAACTAGACCATGGCACTAAGTGCCCCACCCAGTCTTGTCTTGAACACCTGCAGGGATGGTGACTCCACCGCCTCCCTGGGTAGCCCATTCCAATGCCAATCACTCTGGGAAGAACTTCCTCCTAATATTGCCTCCTCCTATCTCTCTAGAGCTGGATATGAATTCCTCTTTCTTACTGTCTTTTAGAGTATTGCCAGTGGTTGCCAACAAAACATCCTTCATAGTGTGACCTGCTCTAGCTGGTCCTGCTCTGGCAGGGGGGTCAGAGTAGTTGATCTTTTGAGCTCCTTTCCAACATTCTGTGTGTGTGATCCCTTTTTGCAAGACCTTGGAGCCCAAAACTTGCTGACTCCATGCCACAGCAACAAGATCATTTCTTACAAATTTTATATGCATTTTTTACAGGCCACAATCTTTATGGAGACTTTTCCCCAGTTATGCCCCAAATTATTTGGTCCATTAAAAAAAAAATTCACATTAGACATTCCTTACTTATCTCCACGAGATTATATGGTGCATGCTACAATTTTCCTGAAGGTGCTCACATTTCTGATTGGTTTATTAATTTGTGTTTATTGTAGGTACTCTGGTATAATGTTTTATCTTAATTAGGATTTTTATGCCCACCATATCCAGTATGTATGTGGCCAGTTTGTTTTTTTTTTATGTTGCATGTCTTTCTAGTGCAACCAAGGTTTAGTGGTTTCCTTCAAGAAGGGAAAATTTATAATCAAATTAAAAGTAATTGCATACACTTTTTGTTTCCAAATCAAACTACATTGCATTAGCAGGAGGTGAGACCTGAGTTTCAAATCCATAACTTCTTAGCCTGGGAAGCCTCCTGTNAACCTGACCTGAAACATCTCCAGGGCTGGGGCTTCTCCCCACCTCTCTGAGCTTTTACATTCATGCATTTGCAGCTTCAAATTCATTCTAAACCTGATACCACTCTTGAAGCTCTTAGGAAATAGTCACTGCACATACTAAAGGCACATGCAGCCCTTCTGCACTTCTTATTTATGGTCACTTGTAGCAGTTCCTAAGGGTTGTGGGCACCTTGAGCTATTTGCAACATTTGTCCTGTCATTACAAGACCTTGTCAATAGTCCCTCCCCAGCCTTCCTGTAGACCCCTTCAGATCCTGGAAGGCTACTCTAAGGTCTCCTGGAAGCCTTCTCTTCTCCAGGCTGCAGAGCCCCAACTCTCTCATCCTGTCCTCATAGGAGAGCTGCTGCAGCCCTCTGAGCATCTTGGTGGCCCTGTGTGATGTTAACCAGCCTTAAATTCCAGGGATAAAATCTGAACTTTGCATTTCACTGCAGAAATAAAACTGCTTCTTGGGCATTGATTGCACAGAATTTCATTCACTTCTTTCCAAAAAGAGATATTCTTACTTAGCAAAAGGCTAGAAAATGCAAAAATAATGCCTATTTCCAGGGTAATTCTTTCATGTTTTAGATGTGGGACAAGGTTCTCTTTGCCATTGTTATGCTCAAAGAATCATAGAATGATTTAGGTTGAAGGGACCTCAAAGATCATCTAGTTCCAAGCCCCTGCCATAGGCAGAGACACTTCCCACTAGAACAGGTTGCTCAAGGTCTCATCCAACCTGGCCTTGAACACCTCCAGGGAGGTTGTGGAGGACAGAAGCACAGAATGTGATCTTTGATCACATTCTGTGCTTCTGTCCTCCACAATCTCCCTGGGCAACCTGTGCCAGTGTCTCACCACCCTCACTGGAGAGAATTCCAACCCACTATGGCAGGGGGTTGGAACTACATAATCTTCGAGGTGCCTTCCAACCTTACCATTGTGTGATTCTATGATAATTTCTTCCCATTTTCCAGCCTAAATCTCCCTTCTTGCAGCTGAAAGACAGTGCCCCTTGTTCTCTCACTACAAGCCCTTACAACTAAAACCAGTAGTCCTAGAATCAAGGAATTGTTTTGACTAGAAAAGGCCTTCAAGATCATCGTGACCATTCTATGACCTGCAGAGTTCACTTCCAACCTCTACCATCCCAGTAGTGGATATCATCTTCAATCAGCCAAAAGACAAGGAGTGTTTTGCCTATAGGTTTAGATTTCTGGGTTGAATAATGCCTGCTTGAGCTGGGCAGGCTGCATTTGCATTCAGCAAAGGTTGGCGCAGAAGCACTTGAGTTTGCAAGCCAGCAACGAGGAGCGAGTTGTAAATTACCCACCACTGAGTTGCTGAGTCACTTGAATACTTCAGACTGCTCTAAATGCAAGATCCAGTGGGGCTGCTGAATTATCCTAGGCTGTTTCTCAGAAGATCTTTGTGTCACGATCTCATTCTAAATATGAGGCTTTTTTTTTTCCTTCTCGATAAGTATTTAATTTGAGATTTCGGCAGCGAAGAGAATTGAGTAGAGACATTTTAAGTGCTTCTTCACCTATCATTAGAGACACCAAGTGACACAGAAAAAGATAATGAACATAGAAAGAGCCCCCAAAGCACTTTTAGATCGTTTCTTGAGAGTCAGCAGGCCAATATTGACTTTGATTAAGCACTCACTTTGGTCCCATTAGTTTGGCAAACCGTGAAACAAAAGCGAGCGTCCTCTCCGAGTTGATTTTGCAAAACTCTTTTACAACTTCAGTTCTGAATGCCTTTAGAACATCTCTGGTTTGGAGGTCTGATTTTTATTTGTTTTTAATTTATACTTCTTTCTCCTAAAAAAAAAAAAAAAAAGTCCTTTTGAGTGTTTCAAGGAACTCATAATTTAAAACTAACATAAACTTTTATAGTGGCAGATAGTGACACTTAACAATCTCATTTTAGGTCTCAGGATTGCAGAGGAAAGCAAAGATGCATATTTCCTTCTGATGAATTTGTGTGTCTGTGGCTTAACTGTCAAGTTTTAAAGCAAAGGATTAAGTCTTCACATGATTTTCTGGGGTTGCCAAAAATATTAAGGGGCTCTTTCCCCTGTGGCCCTTTGGTGTGAGGTTGAGACCTGGCTGTTGGTGTGTAGCTATCATGAAGAGACCATGAAAGAACCTATGCAGATTTTTAATTGTGAGACCCACAATTGAGGATTCAACCTTTTATTTTAGTATTGTTTTTAATTTCCAACAATGAATAAAGACAGGCAGTGGGTTCTTGTCCCTTTAGACTGTTATTTGGCTGTGTGCAGGGCTGGAGAGATATCGTGACAAGCCTTGAGCTTCTGGTGTTTTTTTGCTGCTGATAAAAGAGGAACTCACTGCAGCTGGGATCATCACTGAGGAGCACTGAAGAAATCCAGTGAATGCAGAGCCTGTTCATAGTCTAAAAGCAGATGCTTCGAGTTGGGGGAGGGTCATTAAATAGATGAGGGATCTTGAAAACGCTTCCCCATGAGAGAACTCTTTCCCAGACTCTGCTTTGACTAGACACTCTTCATTAATTTGCTATTTATGTACTTGCTAAATCTCTCTGGGCCATAAAGTGGTCTAGAAGGTACCCAGATACTTTTGTGCTTTAACTTCCTGTCCTTTATAGTTCCTTCCATGTTCAGAAAAATCATCATCATTACCTTTCATTATTTTTTTTTCCCTAGCATGCCAACAAAAAAAGAAAAAGTAAAACATAAACGAACAAAAGAGGTGAAAAAAAAAAAAAAAGAATGAATTTGCTGTTTCTAAACATCTTTCAAGCCAATTAGGAATAGATCCCACAAACAGACATCTGACAAGCTGGGTATAATTGGCAGCATTTTATCTGGCAGTTTGCTGCCACTCTTCTGCTTCACCCGGAAGGTCTCTGCAGAGGTTACATCACCGAACTGATGTTCTAACAGTCCAAGATTGCATCCATCATAGCTTCTGTTTACATCAGCCCCATTCAGGAAATGCTCTACATGTCACTTCACATAGACTTGGCAGCATTATGCCACCAGGAATATGTATTAATGCATTGCTAAATATTTCATAATCAATGTATTATCATAAATAAAAGTGGAAAGTAGGTTGCTTCTTATCCCAGGATTATGATCAGAACTGCTCAGATCATTCTGAGGGTGGATTAATTAGCTCAGCCGAGGTGCTGAATCCGAGGTATTGTTAGATACTTTTTTATCTCAGGATCTTCTTGGCAAGCCTTAAAGGTAATCCATATTAAGGTTGATCTGTGTATCTGCCAGTGTACAGCACGTGCAGGCACCAACACACACGTGTGGGGCCACATATGTGCACACACATGTGAGCAGTGAGGGCAGGCACACGGCGCGCACAGATTTCTACATGCGTTTGACATTGATTTCTGGGGTAAACAAATGGTTTTAAGTCTTTACTTGCCCAAAGCTAGATCATAATATTCTGCATTTCAAAGTGCCCAAGTACCTTTAAAGTGATGGCTGCAGAGTCCCCCAAGGCATAAAGCAGATAAAACCTTCTTTTAAAAGTATTTTGCTCACCTTTGTAAAAAAAAAAAAAGGAACTTGGGGTTTATTGAGTGCAGGAAAGCCTCATTCCCATAGTAACCAATGCCCGGCTGATATTGATCAGCAGAGTCAAAGGCAAAACCTACTGACAGGAATAAAGAGCAACTATTTCATATCCTCATATGTATTCTTCCTGGAGTTCCTGGAGGTAAGCGATACCAAAGGCACGGAGCCTGCTCTGGGAGCGGCTGCGCTTTTGCTCCTGTCCTTAGAACAAAACACAGCTCCCTCCCCAAAAGAAAAGCTCCAACCCTGCATGAGTTCTGACTGGATCCTGCAGCCTTTTCTCTGGCAAAACTCACCCTGATTTTCATTTTTCCTTGAGCAAGGTGTATGCAGGGCTGGTCTCTTTGTCTTGAAGGAACACGGGCAGCCTTTGAAATCTCTTCACCGTTCTATTTTCCACCTGGATTAATGAGACCTTGGAGGTTGTTAAAGTACCTTTTCCTTTCTCCACCCTACCTGTGGCCAGTGTGTGAGATCTGATAAATTAGCATTTGCAATGCGGGCCTGATCTCTCTTTAACGATTTCATTATAGGTGTTAAATATCAGGCATCCTTTTTATGTTAAGGCATTCCCTTTTTGAACTGCAGAGCTTCACAGGGAAGATCTTTGAAACCAAGAGCTCATGAATTATTAGCATTCAGCACAAGGCACGCACATACCTTAAATCCTCACCATGATTAGATCATTCCCAGAATTGACAAGTCTATAAAAATGAAGAAAGGGGACCTGTGAGAGCTGTGCAAGGAGAGATATTTTGTAGAACATGATATCACATAATAAAGAATAAATTCTCTCAAGCCTGAGAGTTTTACAAGGTTTTACATACTCCTAGCCAGGTAATAATCTTCCTTAGATTTTCCTGGACTTGCAAGGAGCTTTAGTATTTCTTTTTTTTTTTTTTTTTAATTATTTTTTTTTCCCCATTCTGACAAAACTGTTAGATAACAACCAAGCCAAAATTAAATAACCCCAAAAGTCTTCCTCTCTAATCCCTTCTGTGCATGCTTAATGTTTCGTTCTCCCACTTCAATTACGCCATCTGCATTATGTCTTTCGCTCCCCGCTCAAAAAGTTGTTAAAAGGAAAAGGCTCTTTCAGAGTGTCACAGCTCCATTATGCAGGCCTATACCTGTGCTGGCAGCATGCTCTTCTTCTCACCTCATATTGCCTTTTGCCTGGGAAAGAGATCCCTGTGGTGCATATCAAACTGGAAACTGAAATGAAATTAAGCCGGTATGCAGGAGACAGAGAAAGTTATGATAAATGAGCAGAGAAGGTTCTGGGAAGACTTTCAGACTTAATCATTGATCAAAGCCTCATCTAGCCTGGGCTTAAACACTTCCAGGGATGAAGCGTCCACAGCTTCTCAGGGCAACCTCTTCCAGTGTCTCACCAATCCGATAAGTCACAGAATCATAGAATGGTAAGGTTGGAAGGGACCTCAAAGCTCATCCAGTCCCAACCCCCTGCCATAGGCAGGGACACCTCCCACTAGTACAGGTCACTCAAGGCCTCGTCCAACCTGGCCCTGAACACCTCCAAGGAGGGAGTAACTTAGTTCTTCTCTAACTCAGTTTGATCTGCTTGAGTGTAGGGAGGATCTACACAGGGGTTTGAACAGGCTGGATTGAGTGATGGGCCAAGGCAGGCTACAAGAATTGGGGCTTTGCAGCCTGGAGAAGAGAAGGCTTCCAGGAGACCTTGGAGTGGTCTTCCAGGATCTGAAGGAGGGCTGGGGAGGAACTATTGATGAGGCCTTGTAATGACAGGACAAGGAGGAATGGGTTTGAACTGGCAGAGCAGAGATTGAAACTGGATGTTAGGAAGAAATTCTGTACAGCGAGGGTGGTGAGACACTGGCACAGGTTGCCCAGGGAGGTTGTGGAGCACAGAATGTGATCTGTGATCACATTGGGTGATTCTGTGCTCCACAACCTCCCTGGAGGTGCTCAAGGCCAGGTTGGATGAGGTCTTGAGTGACCTGTTCTAGTGGGAGGTGTCCCTGCCTATGGCAGGGGGTGGGAACTGGTTGAGTTTTGAGGTCACTTCCAACCTAAACCATTCTATGGTTCTGTGACCTATTGGATTGGTGAGACATTGGAATGGGATGCCCAGAGTGGTTGTGGATGCTTCATCCCTGAATGTGCTTAAGACCAGGCTAGATGAGGCTTTGATCAACCCAGTTTGGTGGGAGATGTTGCTGCCTGTTGGAACTTGATGATCTTTAAAGTCCCTTCCAACTCAAGCCATGCTATAATTCTGATTTCCACTGGAATCAGTTCTTTAGACTGATATGATTCTACCTCTCAGCTTGTCCAGAGAAGGTGGCAGATGACCCATCCCTGGAACACTCCCTAGACTTTTATAAATTCTGGACTTTTGGAAGATCAACCCAGAAAAAAATTCATTCTGCTGATTATTTGAAGCAGAACACAGCACATTCATTCAGAAATCATTTCAGTTCTGGAAAGATGCTTTGAATTCACACCTTTTAAAGCCACCAATACAGGCAGTGGTTTGCTCCTCTGCTTTGTATCACTGCACTAAAACCTGTTTTCACTTTTCTTCTTGCTTACAGCTGTAACAAGTAATATCTCAGCCTGACACTCTGTATGATTTGAGAATTTTAAGGGGGAAAACCAACCATGCATAGTACATATTTACAAACTTAGGTCTACTTCAGGTTAAATCATAGAATCGTAGAATGGTAAGGTTGGAAGGGACCTCAAGGATCATCCAGTTCCAACCCCCTGC
>WBNM01019187.1:0-26379 GCA_013399055.1 Ramphastos sulfuratus | reverse complement strand
ATTGTGCCTACCCAGGTGCAGGACCTTACACTTGGCCTTGTTGAATGTCCTGAGGTTGGCCTGGGCACAGCTCTGCAGCCTGTCCAGGTCCCTCTGGATGGATCCCTGCCCTCTAGCAAGTCGACTGTGCCACACAGCTTGGTGCCATCTGCACACTTGCTGAGGGTGCTCTGATTCCTCTGCACATGTCACTGACATCTACCCACACAACACCACACTGTCCTCATGTTTTGTTTTTTTTTCTAGTACCAAATTCAGCTTATTTCCCTCCTTAGAACTCATTCAGATCACATCTTCCCCTTTGACCTCCTCATGATACCATTTTAGATCCAGACCAATCATGCACCAAAATGCAGAATCTTTTTTTCTTTGGGTCTTTGCTGACTGAGTTACAGAGCTCTGCACTGGAAGGATGTTGTGTTCAATTTTAAATGGCTGCACTATCCATGGTAAAGAAGTGACTGCTATTTGCAGTGCTTAGGGCTATGGTTTAAGGTGAATCTTGTAGAGCAGGGTTAGAGATTGGACTCAGTGATCCTGAGGGGCTTTGCCAACCTGCAATTTTCTGTGATTCTGTGATTTGCAGCCTTTGCAGTCACCATCCTCTCGAGGAAACAAAATATCACCAGGAGGTTTTATTTTTGTTTGTTTGTTTGTTTGTTTGTTTTCAGGATTTATGGCTGCTTTTGAAACCTTGTCTGGACATTTTCCTTCCACCACATTATGACAATGGACCTGTTAGGAGCTGAGCAGTGATCTGTACAGAGCAGGAACATCTTGAGCCCTCCTGCAACAATGGGAAAGGTTCTGAGGAAGGATGTGCTGACATAAAATACTGTCCTGGGGACCTTCAGTGCCATTATCTTTAAATGATCCATAGTCATTAGGAAGGTCTCCTGGCAGTACTACGATGAGTTTCTTAGAGGGAAAGAAGTCTCCTGTGTAATCCAATACTATCATTTAAAGCTTACTTTCTCTTCTGGAGCACTGAGAAATTTTAAGTGAGCATAGCTTCATCTGAGGCATGTGAAGTAGTAGCTGTCAAGTCCCCCCCACACTTCTTGGGAGTTGTTTGGAAAGAAAAACATCAGAATGGTTCCTGTGGTTCTAAATAGGTGTCCCTGCCTATGGCAGGGGGTTGGAACTAGATGATCCTTGAGGTCCCTTCCAACCTTACCATTCTATGATTCTATGATTCTAAATACTGAGTGATAGGAGGATATTATTTTCCATACCAGAAGCAGAACTAGGATAAAATCAGAATATCACTTTTTGTTACAGTGTATAAACATTTTCCATCATATTCTCTCAAAATCTCTTCTGATACAGAATCAAAAATAAAATTTGAAGCTGGATGTCCAGAGGAAGGTCCAGAAGAGCACCAACAGCGCTGTCACTTAGTATGAAATAGCAACCCAGTGGCTTATAATTTCCCAGCAGACACTAAAGGCCTTCCAGCACTCCCAGAGATTCTGCCAGTGAAACACAAATCCCACCCAGACATCCATCAGATCCGTGGATGACAGGGACCCAAAGGTGGATTTGCAGAGCCATGCTGGAAATTCTGCTGTGGGGAAAGAAGTGCAATAGGGAACCAGGAGGATTTCTGCTGTGCATCTCCCAGACTCATCCCATCTGATGGCACAGCACTGGGAGCTGGAACAGGAGACATCTTAGGAGAGGCTCAGACTGCAAACATTCAGGCTACCAACATGAAGCAGGAGGAGATCTTCCTGACCCACCAGCAAGGAAGTGCAGCCACAGGGAGAAACATTTGGGAGACTGTTTAGGGTTCAATATTTTGCTCTTTGGGAGAAACTTAATTTCTCCCAACATCCTCTTGAGGTCTGTGGTAATGGGTTGGACTTGATGAACTTTGAGGTCTCTTCCAACCTTGCTATACTGTGATACTGTGATCCTGTGATCCACAATGGTTAGACCATGGATAGGCTCCTTTTTCTTTGCAGTCTTCAGAGGTCTTCAGTGTCATGCAGCAGCTTATCAGCTGCTGGATTCATGTGGACTTTTGAGGAGACCTCATAGGAAACAGATCATGCAAGATCATAGCCAAGAGAGACAAATTATCTGGTGGATTCAAGTGGATTTTTTAGGAGACCTCATAGAAAACAGATCATGCAAGATCATAGCACAGAGAGACAAATTATTTGGTGGATTCTGGTGGATTCAAGTGTATTTTTGAAGGGACCTCATAGGAAACAGATCATGCAAGATCACAGCCAAGAGAGACAAATTATCTGGTGGATTCAAGTGGATTTTTTAGGAGACCTCATAGAAAACAGATCATGCAAGATCATAGCACAGAGAGACAAATTATTTGGTGGATTCTGGTGGATTCAAGTGTATTTTTGAAGGGACCTCATAGGAAACAGATCATGCAAGATCACAGCCAAGAGAGACAAATTATCTGGTGGATTCAAGTGGATTCAAGTGGATTTTTGAGGGGACCTCATAGGAAACAGATCATGCAAGATCATAGCCAAGAGAGACAAATTATCTGATGGATTCAAGTGGATTTTTGAGGAGACTTCATAGGAAACAGATCATGCAAGATCATAGCACAGAGAGACAAATTATCTGGTGGGTTCAAGTGGATTTTTGAGAAGGCCTCGTAGGAAACAGATCATGCAAGATCATAGCAAAGGGAGACAAATTATTTGGTGGATTCAAGTGGATTCAAGTGGATTTTTGAGGGGACCTCATAAGAAACAGATGATGCAAGACCATAGAGAGACAAATTCTCTTCCTCTTCTCTCGTACCCTCTGCTCGAAAGCTCATTTTCCAGTCTATCCTTTCATGTGCTTTGTGGGAGATTAAAATGAAATTAGTTCAGGAAGGATACTGCTCAAGATCATTTTAAGATTTTCCCAAGCTCCCCAGCTTGTTGACCTGCAAACCACCTTTAGCTGGACAGATGGCAAGTCACAAATTGATCTCAGCCAATAAAAATCTGTCAGAACAATCTGCCGTTGGCAGGTGTCAGATAATTATCTCAATGAATAGATAAGCAAAGTTAATAAGCAAATTAGAAGCTTCCATTGTAAATAACAGGAGGAATTTTATTTATTTATTGCAGCCAGACCCTTGATCATTTGCTTGAAAAGCAAAAAAAGCCTACACAATATCAGAGGAAGCTGACTGAGGAGTTGTACAGGTTGCTGGGGGTGCCACCAGCACCAAGGTTTGGGTTTTTTTTTTTTTTTGCTTTTCAGCACTGTGATCATTTCAAGTTCCTGAAAAACTTCAGCTGAGATGTGGCAGAAGTCCATGTCTGAGCAGTTGTATGATGTATTGTTGTGGTTGCAGTTATTTTTTTATATGAACAAGCTGTCAGAAGCCTATTTGCAAACCTGGACCTCGCTGCCCTGGGCACACTAATAAAAAAGATGCTCCTTGTCCCAGAGCTCTCACCCTGAAACACAAGACAAGGAAATAGAAATTGGGTGTTGAGGGGCCAAAGAGAAAAGTGATGTGCTTAGAAAGGCTGTGCTGGAGAGCATTGAGCAGGATTGTGGCTAGATATGAGCAAGAATACCACCTAGGTCAGGATGCATAGCACCTTGAGAAGGCTTGCTAGGTGATGCCAGTTTTGTAGGGGCTGATTTTCCACCTGAGAGACACAAACTGCTACAGGTTAAGCCAACCATCTGTAGGTAGGTGGGATCAGTGTGGTGTGGGTGCTATGGATAAGTAGACCATAGAAAGAAATTTAAAATCATAGAATTATTTAGGCTGGAAAAGAAAAACATCTTTAGATCATTGAGTTCAACCATTTTCTTAGAACTACCAGACCAGTCGACTTGCTAGAGGGCAGGGATCCATCCAGAGGGACCTGGACAGGCTGCAGAGGTGTGCCCAGGCCAACCTCAGGACATTCAACAAGGCCAAGTGTAAGGTCCTGCACCTGGGTAGGCACAATCCCAAGCACAAGTCCAGGTTGGGTGGGGAATGGCTGAGAGCAGCCCTGAGGAACAGGCCCTGGGGGTGTGAGGTGATGCAAAGCTCAAGATGAGGCTGCAGTGTGAGTGCAGCCCAGACAGCAACTGTGTGCTGNCCTGTTCTGAGTGGTCAGGCACTGGAATAGTTTGAAACAGAGGAGGCTGAGGGCAGACCTCATTGCTGTCTACAGCTGCCTAAAAGGGACATTGTGGAGAGACTGCTGCTGGGCTCTTCTCACAGGTAGTTGGAGAAAGAGCAAGGGGGAATGGCCTCAAGCTGAGGCTGGGGAAGTTTAGATTGGACATTAGGAAAAAATTTTCCATGGAGAGAGAGGTCAGGGACTGGAATGAGCTGCTCAGGGAGGTGGTGGAGTCACCCAGCCTGGCTGTGTTTCAGGGTGGTTTGGATGTGGTGCTTGGGGCTATGGTTTAAGGTGAATCTTGTAGAGTAGGGTTCTAGGTTGGACTTGGTGATCCTGAGGGGCTTTGCCAACCTGGATCTTTTTGTGATTCTGTGTGATGCTGAACAACCTTTTCAGTGAAAAAAATATTCCTAATATCTAACCTAAACCTCCCCTAGAGTAACTTGAGGTTGTTTCCTCTTGCCTTATCTTGTCCGTTGGGAGAAGAGACCAATCCTCACCTCACTCTATTCTGATTTCAGATAGTTGTAGAGAGCAAACAGGTCTCCCCTTGAGCCTCCTTTTCTGTAAACTAAACCACCTCAGTTCCCTCAGTGGCTTTTCAGGTGATTTGTGCTCCAGGCCCTTCACCAGCTTCATTCTTCTTTGGGCATGCTCCAGCACCAGCTGAAATGCTTACTGCCATTTGTGAAGATGCCTTTGTAAGATGTTTGGTTGTTTTATTATTGGCACCAGTGTGGATGTGCATGTAGAAGGAAATTGATAGACAACAGGGTTGGGTTTTTTTATCTTTGGAAATGTTCCTGTGTTACCTCCTGGGGCTGGGTGTGACAGTCTCAGGCTCACAATCCCCAAAGAGATCTCCAAGGAGTCATTCAGTTGTCTTAAGTGCTGCTGGACTGAATACATGTCTTGGTGCAGGAGGAGACAGTAGGGCTTCATTCCAAAAATCCATTATTAAAAAAACCCAAAACATAAGAATAAAAAACTACCTCCAGCTCCTCTATGGTGTCTCTGAGACCTGGAGGTCAGTGCAGGAAGAATATGGCTTCTCTGCAGCTCCTGCCACATGGATCATGTCCAGCTCTATCCTGCTGTAGGCAAGTACTGACCTGAGATGCTCACATCCCACATCCAGAGCCACGTGCACATCTCTCACAGCCCTGTGCACACCTGGATGAAACACTGCAAGAGCTCCTAATTGATCTCTGAGATCCAAATGTGAATTTCTGCTGCCTGATAGATAGCAGGAGGAGACTAGAATTTTAAATATTCGTCTTAATTACACTCATTAATGAGGTTAACTTCTGGTACACACTGCTGTAAGACAAGTTTGATGGTAGCACAACTAGTTTTGCTGAGTTCTGCCAGGAGGAAAGGGCAGATTCATTCCTCTCCTATTCTCTTCATTTTTTTTTCACTGGAGTTACACTACAGATAAACTTGGTCACATCTTTCTGAGCTCATCTTCATCCTCTTCCTGGGATGTAAAGATTGGTGAGGGAGGTTCCTCTTTCCTTTCACTTGTAAGATCCAAGGTAGAGTAACAATCTGTTCATTTTTTTTCACTGGAGTTACAAGACAGATAAACTTGGTCACATCTTTCTGAGCCCATCTTCATCCTCTCCCTGGGATGTAAAGATTGGTGAGGAAAGTTCCTCTTTCCTTTCACTTGTAAGATCCAAGGAAGAGCAGCAATCTGTTCATTTTTTTCACTGGAGTTACACTACAGATAAAAATGCAACATCAAATCTCTGCATAGAAGAGAAGGCTTCGAGGAGACCTTATAGTAGCCTTCCAGTATCTGAAAGGGGCCTACAGGAAGGCTGGGGAGGGACTATTAATAAGATCTTGCAATGACAGGACAAGGGGCAATGGGTTTGAACTGGCAGAGGGAAGATTTAGACTGGATATTAGGAAGAAGTTCTTTCCAGTGAGGGTGCTGAGGCACTGGCACAGGTTGCCCAGGAAGGTTGTGGCTGCTCCCTCCCTGGAGGTGTTCAAGGCCAGGTTGGAGGAGGTTTTGAGTGACCTGTGCGAGTGGGAGGTGTCCCTGCCTATGGCAGGGGGTTGGAACTAGATGGGCCTTGAGGTCCCTTCCAACCTTACCATTCTATGATTCTACGATTCTGTGATCAGCTTCCAGAGGCACTGTCAGCTGCTGTTATCCTGGCAGGTAACTTTCTAAAACACAGGACACCAGACTTTCATGTAGAACTTAGTGCTGAGCAAGAGATGAAAGTGTCAGAAATCAAAGCCACAAAGAGTAGTGCAGACCAAGCCCCAGCTTAAATCTTGGTGGGAGTTTACCTTTCCCTTGTGTGTTTTATCTGCCTTCGCAAACCTGCGTTCGCCGAATGCTGCACTCTGCCTGTGCCTCAGGTTTTGTCTGCTCTGTGATATTCCCCAAGGGTTTGGTTCCTTTTCTCAGGACCAGAAGTGCAACTTATTTTTGTGAGCAACCAGGAGCTAAGTCAGAATGAGTCCCTTCTGCAGGCTCAGCAGAGACAGGGGCCATGATGGATAATATGGATGCTATGTCGTCCATACCCAAAGGACTTGCATGTGTGAGCAGATTGTTGCTCTGCCTTGGATCTTACAAGTGAAAGGAAAGAGGAACCTTTCTCACCAATTTTTACATCCCAGGGAGAGGATGAAGATGAGCTCAGAATGATATGACCAAGTATATGATATCTGTACATGAGGGAAATAGATTCAGCCTGGATGGTAAGAAGTTCTTCAGCATGAGAATGGTGAGACCCTGGAAGGGGTTGCCCAGGGAGGTGGTGGAAGCCTCATCCCTGGAGGTGTTTAAGGCCAGGCTGGATGAGACTCTGGCCAGCCTGATCTAGTGTGAGGTGTCTTTGCTTATGGCACAGGGGTTTGAACTAGGTGATTCTTGAGGTGCCTTCCAACCTTGACTGATTCTGTGATTCTATGATTCTGTGATTCTGTGATTCTATGATTCTATGATTCTGTGATTCTTTGATTCTATGAACTGGGGATAATGGAAAGCCACAACTGGGGATAGTTTTGTTTCAGTGTTAAGCCTGTTTCTTCTTTCTCAGAAGACAAGGAGAAGAGGAATTCACAGATAAGTACTTCTTGCATCCTAATTTGAAGAGGTAGAACTAGTCCATGCCATGTTAACAGAAATGTTTTATTTTGGAAGAGCTTCACCATTCTATCCCTGTAATTATTTTTTTTACCTCAATACAAGCATTTTCATAGCTCTTGGCATAAGCAAAAATCAAAATGTAACTTATTTTATTGACTACCCCTTTAGTGTTGTGACCTTTTTTTTTTTTTCTTCCTCCTGAGTTCTTAGAGAAGGTCACTTTGGTGAAAAACGATAACCAAAACTGACAACACAAAATCAAAATATTCTGCTATGTGTTTCTCTTTAGTCAGGGCAATGCCATCTCACAGGCAATTCCAAAATAATATTTAAACAAAAAAAGTTCAAAGCCCCTTTCAACTTGCTGCAGATTTCACTCCATACTCTCAATAAACACTCTTCATCTGCTCCTGTCGAATTGGAAGCTTTCAAGCAATGCAAACCTAGCAAAAAAAAAACCAAAAAAACCCTTTGCCTTTATGTTTTTTTACTTCCTTCTTCCCTTACCAGCACTGCTATTATCACATGGTGTGTTCCACATGATAAGCCATTCATTAAAGCATCACCTACTGTTTTTTTCCTCCTTACTACCAGCTAGAACATGATCTGTCTCTGCAGGAAGACATTGGACCTCTGACCTCCTTTGTAGCAATTCCAGGCAAATATAATAAACAGGGTTCACTGAGTTTGTGTAAATCTCTGATTATGTTTACTCTGAAATCCAAGTGTTCATCTCAGGCAGAAAAATTAAGGCTGATTTTCAAATATTATGTGCAAACTCTAGCTACTAAGCATTCCATAATGAGCACTTTGGCAATGTAAAGCAAATTAAGGTTCCCACTAGGCAGAGGAGAGGTACAGGGTAGCCAAGGGAAGCTTGTATGTTGCTTGATGAAAAACAAGCATGCAGAAAAAAACATGCTACAGACTTCTGGCTCCAGATGAATTAGGAGATTCTGTCTTGGTGGACTTCATTACTGAGACTTTGTGTTGTTTCCTCACTTCTGAACACTTCGTTTGGGTTTGCTAATGATTGCTGCTGCAGTTTGGTGTAAACATCACCCTGGAGAACCATGTGTTGTGGCAATGCCTGCCTTCCTGTAATAGATGGGATACTTGGGATACTGCAATGCAAAAAAAGCAAGTGAGATGTTGGTGCATCCTGCTGCAATAGATGAGGTATTTAGGATATTGCAATGTAATAAAAGCAAGTGAGATGTTGGTGCTTCCTTCTTTAATAGATGGGGTATATATGATACTGCAATGCAAAAAGGCAAGTGAGATATTGGTGCATCATCCTGCAATAGGTNTTAAGATATTGCAATGCAAAAAAAGCAAGTGAGATGTTGGTGCATCCTGCTTTAATAGATGAGGTATATAGGATACTGCAATGCAAAGAGGCAAGTAAGATGTTGGTGCATCCTGCTTTAATAGATGGAATATTTAAGATATAGCAAAGGAAAAAGAAAACAAACAAATGAGATGTTGTTGCATCTTCCTGTAACAGATGGAGTAAATAGGCTATTGCAATGCAAAAAAAGCAAGTGAGATGTTGGTGCATCCTGCTTTAATAGATGGGATATTTAGGTTGCTGCAATGCAAAAAAAGCAGATGAGATGTTGGTGCATCCTCCTCTAATAGATGGAGTACACAAAATAATTTGCAATGCAAAAAGGCAAGTGAGATGTTGGTGCATCCTCCTCTAATAGATGAGGTATTTAAGATATTGCAGTGCAAAAAAAGCAAGTGAGATGTTGATGCATCCTGCTTTAATAGATGGGATATTTAGGACACTGCCATGCATAAAAGCAAGCGAGTTTTTGGTGCATCCTCCTCTAATAGATGAGGTATTTAGGATACTGCAATGCAAAAAAGCAAATGAGATGTTGGTGCATCATTCTCTAATAGATGAGATATTTAAGATATTGCAATGCAAAAAAAGCAAGTGAGATGTTGGTGCATCCTGCTTTAATAGATGAGGTATATAGGATACTGCAATGCAAAGAGGCAAGTAAGATGTTGGTGCATCCTGCTTTAATAGATGGAATATTTAAGATATAGCAAAGGAAAAAGAAAACAAACAAATGAGATGTTGTTGCATCTTCCTGTAACAGATGGAGTAAATAGGCTATTGCAATGCAAAAAAAGCAAGTGAGATGTTGGTGCATCCTGCTTTAATAGATGGGATATTTAGGTTGCTGCAATGCAAAAAAAGCAGATGAGATGTTGGTGCATCCTCCTCTAATAGATGGAGTACACAAAATAATTTGCAATGCAAAAAGGCAAGTGAGATGTTGGTGCATCCTCCTCTAATAGATGAGGTATTTAAGATATTGCAGTGCAAAAAAAGCAAGTGAGATGTTGATGCATCCTGCTTTAATAGATGGGATATTTAGGACACTGCCATGCATAAAAGCAAGCGAGTTTTTGGTGCATCCTCCTCTAATAGATGAGGTATTTAGGATACTGCAATGCAAAAAAGCAAGTGAGTTGTTGGTGCATCCTCCTCTAATAGATGGAGTATATAAAATATTGCAATGCAAAAAAGAAAGTGAAATGTTGATGCATCTTGCTTTAATAGATGGAGTATATAGGATCATAGAATGGTAAGGTTGGAAGGGACCTCAAGGATCATTTAGTTCCAAACCCCTGCCATAGGCAGGGACACCTCCCACCAGCACAGGTCACTCAAGGCCTTGTCCAACTTGGCCTTGAACACCTCCAGGGAGGGAGCAGCCACAACCTCCCTGGGCAACCTGTGCCAGTGTCTCACCACCATTGCAATGCAAAAAAAAAGCAAGTGAGATGTTGATTCATCCTCCTCCAACAGATGAGGCATTGAGGATATTGCAATGCATAAACATCAAGTGAGATATTGGTGCATCCTCCTGTAATAGATGAGGTATTGAGGTATTTAGGATATTGCAATGCAAAGAAAACAAGGGAGATGTTGTTGCATCCTCCTCCAATAGATGAGGCATTTAGGGTATTGCAATGCATAAAAATCAAGTGAGATGTTGGTGCATCCTCCTCATAGGATATTGCAATGCAAAAAAGCAAGAGAGAGACTGGTGCATCCTCCTCTAATAGATGGATTATTTAATACAATAAAAAGAAATGCAAGTGAGGTGTTGGTCCATCCTCCTCCTAGGATATTGCAATGCAAAAAAGCAAGAGAGAGACTGGTGCATCCTACTCTAATAGATGGAGTATTTAATGCAACAAAAAGAAATGCAAGTGAGATGTTGGTGCATCCTCCTTGTGAAGTGCAGTTGTGCTCTGTTAGAGTGATCTGGCAGCCCTCATTTGAAGACACCTCATGGAAACCATTGGAAATGTCAAATTCTGCACAGCAGGAACCCCTATATGATGAATCTGCACTCAGACCAAAACACCTCTCAGTACCAAGCAGTGTATTACATCCTTCCAGGTGACAATATTTCATATAGACATCATGTGGAGGAATGAGGAAAGACATCTGTGCCATTAATCTCAGCAGCAACTAGGTGTTCAGCTCAGCCCAGCTAAATGTCTGAGGGCTGAATTCATCTTTTGGAGGGAGAAAAAGGCTTTTTGTGCTTAGGACTCCAGAAATGGGCTGGAAATGCACAGTGCTGTGGTCAAGGTTGGCACCTGACCTGTTCTATGCAACTCAAACCTACCCAGATGGAGAATTTCTCAGTTCCATGTTGCCATTTTTGGATTTCCTGGTTTGAATTTCCAACAAATTGGATTTAGTTCTTCACAGACTGGGCAGGAGGTTTACATCTACTGACTCCAAGGGGAACTGTGTTACCTTCAGAAACAGAAGGTGTGGTCTACCCATGCTGTTCTCTGAGTGGAGTGGAAGGGAAAAAAATAGCAAAAAGAAAACTAAAAAAGCCCAAATGAGTTAGTTTTATGGGAAAAAAACCAAACCAACCCAAAAAACAATAGACCTCATTATGCATTCTTTAAAAGCACTAAAGTTAGAGATCATCTGGCTCCTCTTACTCTTATTTTTACCCAAGAAAATGTGCTTTCTCTTGGAAATCAGTGAAGCTGAATGTGTAAAAAAAAAAAAAAAGAAATTATCATTTTTCCTTAAAAAAATAAAAAAAAAAAAAAAAGAAAAAAAATGGAAAGAATTTTGGAATCTTCCAAATGCTGTTGGAACAGTAATATTTGCAGGCAGCTTTTAAGTTCTACGTTGCTATTTTATTCGAGTAGGGTTCATAGAATGGTTAAATTCTGCTACTGTTTTACATAGTAACAGAATAAGATTTTTAACATCTTCTCTCTCCTCTCACCCTGCTTGAAAATTGACCCTCACTGGTAAGCAAACCTGCAATTTGGCAAGTTGATCTCTAAGTCAGCTCCTGAAATTCCCTTGATTTAATTTCTCCAGTCTTCTTTTTATTGTATCAAGGGTGACTAAATAAGCAGAACGCCCAAATTCATGCACTTCATGGTTTTCTCTCTCTCAATGGGATGAGTATACAGGAGTACAGATTCAAAGTTTCAAGTGGCTTTCTAAAATGTGCTTTAGAAAATCCAAACATGAACTCCTGCCCTTCTACTCTGCCCTGGTGAGGCCACATTAGGAGTACTGCGTCCAGTTCTGGGCTCTCCCACTTCAAGAGGGACATAGAACTGCTAGAGAGAGTCCAGAGCCACAAAGATGCTGAAGGGAATGGAAGAGCTCTGTTAGGAGGAGAGCCTGAGGGAGCTGGGGCTGTGCTGCTGGGAGAGGAGGAGACTGAGAGGTGACCTCAGCAATGGTTATCAATAGGTAAAGGTGAGTACCAAGGAGGCTGGAGCCAGGCTCTGCTGGGTGATGCCCAATGACAGCACAAGGGGCACTGGGTGCAAGCTGAGGCATAGGAAGTTTCATTTAAACATGAGGAGGAATTTTCTCCCTGTGAGGGTGACGGAGCCCTGGAACAGGCTGCCCAGGGGGATTGTGGAGTCTTCCTCTCTGGAGATATTCAAAACCCACCTGGATGTCTTCCTGTGTGATCTGCTCTAGATGACCCTGCTCTGGCAGGGGGATTGGACTGGATGAGCTTTGGGGGTCCCTTCCAGCCCCTGACATGCTGTGTTTCAGTGATTTTGTGATTCAGTGATTTTGTGATTCTGTGATTCAGTGATTTAGTGATTCAGTGATTCAGTGATTCTGTGATTCTGTGATTCAGTGATTCAGTGATTCTGTGATTCAGTGATTCTGTGATTCAGTGATTCTGTGATTCTGTGATTCAGTGATTCAGTGATTCAGTGATTCAGTGATTCAGTGATTCTGTGATTCAGTGATTCTGTGATTCAGTGATTCTGTGATTCAGTGTTTCTGTGATTCAGTGATTCTGTGATTCTGTGATTCAGTGTTTCTGTGATTCTGTGATTCTGTGAAATTGTGTGCTTAGAACCTGAGCAAAAGAACCTGCTGGAATCAGATTTAATTTCCTTGTGTTGCAAGAAGAGACATTGGTCAGAAAGTTGTGGGGTTGAAGTTCTTTGTGCTGCAGAACGCCAGAGGAAAAAAGAAGGAAAGGATTTGAGCAGTTTTTTTGTGCCATGTAAGGGAACTGTCTGACTTCCTAAAATACTGTGGTAAGAGAAATGATTTATCATTTCTCATGAAGTCAGTTCAGCAGGTTTGGGCTCTTTTTTTGGTCGAATTTGTTTTGGTTTCGATTGGGTTTTTGGGTTTTTTTGCTTCTTTTTTTTTTTTTTTTTTTTTTTTTTTTTTTATTTCNTTTTTTTTTTTTTTTTGCATAGCTCAGCTCAAGTTTTTCTGACATTTCTGCAGAGTGTTGCTTAGAAAAGAAGATGAATCAATTAATCATCAGGGAGACAGGACCAGAGTCTGCTTCTGTCCCCTTTAAGGAGTTTATTCAATAGAGGGGTAAGCCCCTACCAGTGTTATTTCATGGGAGTGTTTTATGGGAGAAGCTGAATCATTATTAATTGCAAATTAATCAGTTGCTTTTTAATTTTTTTTTTTAAAATGAATTATTCATGAACAGATCCAAACTTCTGTGAATATATTCAGTATTCACCTAACAGTTGGGATGAACAACTTTCAGAAACTAGTGATTGACAGTGAACCTTCTGGTACACTATTTAAACAATATTGATTCGTGGGCATGCTAATAGATTTGTCTTGATGGTAAAACTCAACCAGAGCCTATCAGCTGGCAAATGCACATAAATAGCTGGTGGTGTGACCTCCCAGCCCTGCATAAAACACATTGTGCCTCATCTTATTGTAGCATTTGTCCTCAAAAATGATGTTAAAGTTCAGAAAGATCAAATTGTGATGCTTGACCAGGTTAGCACCTCACGTAAGGTTTATACCTACGCTTTGTCATGGGTATAAAGGGACTTTTTACAAGGGTGTGTAGTGATAGGACAAGGGGAAATGGGTTTAAAATGAAAGAGGTTAGATTTAATTTAGAAATTGGGATGGAATTCTTCACCATGAATGTGCTGAGGCATTGGATAAAGCTGCCCAAAGAAGTTGTGGAAGCCCCATCCTTAGAAGTGATGAAGGCTGGGTTGAATGGGGCTTTGAGCAATCTGGTCTAGTGCAAGATGTCCCTGCCTGTGGTAGAGGGACTGAAACTGGAACATCTCCTTCTCTAGAGACCTACAAGGCCTGTCTGGATCTGTTCTTCTGTGAGCTAGATTGTCTCGTCCTGCTCTGGCAGGGGGGTTGGACTGGAAGATCTCTTTGGGTCCCTTCCAACCCCTGACATCCTGTGAGCCTGTAAGCTTCCAGGTCCCTTCTAACACAAATGATTTCTATACTTTAGTTGACAAAGTAGATTTCCTTCTGCCTCACTGTAAAGCAGTGGCATGGGTCTTCAAGCAATCTGGTCTAGTGGAACCATGGTAGGGAGACTGAAATTGAAACATCTGCCAGGTCCCTTCCAAGGCAAATCAGTTATACTTATATCTATACTTTAGATGGCAAAGTTGTTTTCCTTCTGCCTTGCTGTAAAGCAGTGGTGTTAAACACTAAATTATTCAGTTTCTGCTTTTTAGACTCTCTCTTCATCAGGAATGATCAGTTCAGTCAGCCCAGAAAGCTCACTAGCTGACTCCAGGGATGAAATGCTGACTCAAGTTGTCAGTGGCTAGCTGTAAGACTGTTTGGTCTCTAAATTTATTTTTTGCAGAACTTAATGCATATCTTCAGCGTTAAAGGGCTGCAGCAGCTCTGCTATGAGGGCAGGCTACTAGAGTTGGGGCTCTGCAGCCTGGAGAAGAGAAGGATTGCAGGAGACCTTGGAGTGGTCTTCCAGCATCTGAAGGGGGCTACAGGAGGGCTGGGGAGGGACTATTGACAAGGTCTTGTAATGACAGGATGAGGAGGAATGGGTTTAAACTGGCAGAGGGGAGATTTAGGCTGGATGTTAGGAGGAAGTTGTTTGCAGTGAGGGTGGTGAGACACTGGCACAGGTTGCCCAGGGAGGTTGTGGAGCACAGAATCACAGAAAGTGATCTTTGATCTGTGCTCCACAGCCTCCCTGGAGGCATTCAAGGCCAAGTTGGATGAGACCTTGAGTGACCTGTTCTAGTGGGAGGTGTCCCTGCCTATGGCAGGGGGTTGCAACTAGATGATCTTTGAGGTCCCTTCCAACATTACCGTTCTATGATTCTATGATTCTGTGTTGCTGCAACATAGTGGGAACCCTGCTCTCAGCCTGCTGGTTGGAAGGACTTGCTGCACACAGGGCTGTAAGCCTGCCTTTTGTTTCCCAGATGATTACAAAACTAATGAATAGTGTTTAATAATGTTGATTGAATAGGATGTTCTACCTACTTCTTACAAATTAGGGAGACATTAGAGGGAAAACAGCCTGGCGCTTTGAGGCAATTTGCTTATGAATATGTGAATTCTTCTTCAGCTTATGAATATCACAGTGCTCTTCAGCTTTCTCCCTGTGTGAGACCATTAATTCACTGTCTGTCACAAATCTGACATGTGATGGTGGGAGATGCACAGGAAGAGATTGAAGGCTATAAAAAGCGAGCGCGTCTAGCGCAGAAGGTGGGCTTAGCGCCAGTGCGGTCACTAGCCTGCAGGAGCCCACTGCCTAAAAGTTTCAGGGGAGCATGCAGCAAGAGAGAAGTGATACAGACCATCTGCAGAGAAATCACAGAGTCATTTCAGTTGGAAAAGACCTTTAAAATCATTAAGTCCAGCCATCATCTAACTCTACCATGTCTGGTGCTTAAAACCGTCCCCTGCAGCACCACATGTCTGTGTCTTTTAAACGCCTTCAAGGATGGCAAGATTCAAACACCTTCCTGGAGTGCCTGCTCCAGTGTTTGAGAACCCTTTCAGGGAAGAATTTTCTTCTAATATCCAATCCAAATCTTCCCAGGTGGAGCTTGAGGCCATTTCCTTTCATCTTATCGCTTGTTACTAAGGAGAAGAGACAGACTCCAATCTGTCTCCAAACTCTTTCCGTGTAGTTGTAGACAGTGAGAAAGTCTTCCCTCGGCCTCCTCTTCTCCAGGCTGAACAGCCCCAGAAATCTCAGCTGCTCCTCAGAAGACCTGATCTCCAGGCATCCCTGTTAGACTTCCAGAGATGAGAGAGCCAAGAAGATTAATGAGAACAATATTACTTGGATGACCAGGCCAGGTAAGGACACAGAAGGGCAGTGAGTTCATTCAGAAATCTGTTTTTGTTTAAATTAGACTCTTAGAATCATAGAATGCTTTACCATTATGTTTTATTTTACAACTAATAATCTAATTTCTCTCATTAGAATATTCCAATAAGCCTTAAACCACCACAGTCCACACTAGTAAAGCACAACCTAATTTGGAAAAAAAAAATAAAAAATCAAATTCTGCTGATATTATATTATCAAGGCTGGAGATATGTAATTACCAGGGGGAGAAACTGAGGGAGTTGGGGCTGTTCAGTTTGGAGAGGAGAAGGTTCTGAGACCATCTTGTGGCCTTTCAGTATCTGAAGGGGGCTACAAGAAAGCTGGGGAGGGACTTTTTAGGCTGTCAGGTAGTGATAGGACTGGAGGGGAATGGAACAAAGCTGGAAATGGGGAGATTCAGCCTGGGTGTTAGGAAGAAGTTGTTCAGCATGAGGGTGGCGAGAGCCTGGAAGGGGTTTCCCAGGGAGGTGGTGGAAGCCTCATCCCTGGAGGTATTTAAGGCCAGGGTGGATGAGGCTGTGGGCAGCCTGATCTAGTGTGAGGTGTCCCTGCCCATGGCAGGGGAGTTGGAAATGGCTGATCCTATGATTCTATGATCTGTGATACTATGATTCTATGATTTTGTGATTCTGTGACTCTATGATTCTACGATTCTATTACTCTATGATTCTATTACTCTATGATTCTATTGCTCTATGATTCTATGATTTTATGATTCCATGACTCCATGATTCTATGATTCCATGATTCTATGATTCTATGATTCTATGATTCTATGATTCCATGATTCTATGATTCTATGATTCCATGATCCCATGATTCCATGATTCTATGATTCCGTGATTCTATGATCCAACAAATCTATGGTTCTCTGATTCTCTGATTCTATGCTTTGTTCTTATCCAAACAGCCAAACCCAAAAGGCAGACCTTCCATGAGCTTGGCCTTTTGGAAGCAACATTGTCCCTTCCCACAGGCACAAAACTACGACTCTTCTATCAAGGAACAAACATGGGGACTTGATTATAGTTGTGTGTAGAAAAACTATCAGGAGGAGGAATACAGTGAAGCACAAACCGCAGGGCTGCAGTGCAAGTTAAACTGGCAACAAAAGAGCATTTTAGGGGAAAGAGCAAAATCACAGAATCACAGAATGCTCGAGGTTGAGGAGCTGCTCTCCGTTGTCTTTGCCCAGAAAGTGGGAACGCAGGTTAATTTTCAAGGGGAGAAAGCAGGAACCCCACAAACCCTTGTACCTCGATGCAGGGCTTGCTGTTTACTTTGCTGCCTCCTGCTTCTTTCTGCCATGATTTGATTAGAATTAAAATAACCAATATTTCCTCATTTCATCAAATCCCATTTCCAGTGTTCCGCTAATGTCATCCGCTAAAGCCATTGCACCTTTGATCTCATTCTAAGCCTTGAAAATAACTGGGAGACATCAGTCAGCATGGCTTTGCTTTAAAAGAGTTGCCATACACTACCTGTTCTCTGTGTCATAATGCTAACAAAATATGAATGAAAAATTCATTTCCCTCCTCCCTGCTATTATGTGTCAAAAAAAGGCAAAGCTTTGAGGAAAATATCTTTAATTGTGTTTTGCACTGAGCACTTTTTATTTTGAACCTCTGCCTTTTCGAAGGGCTCATTCTCCCTGCATTCTAATCATCGTAATCATAATCATCATCCTAATAATAAATACAAATGGAAAATACCTTTGAATAGTAAATTTTAGCCTACTGGGACTGTCAATTGTGGATGGGCTCTTGATTGATCAGAGTATTACACAATGGCATGGTGTAATTCTTCAGCGTGATGTTGTAAAATGGAGTATTGCTTCTGTTATTTTATCCAGTTTGCTTTTATATGACAGGGTTTATTGTGCGTTATGTTGTAGCTCATTCCTCTGTTCACAATGCCTACTGATGTGTAATTATGACTTGTCTGAACTGTAAGAAGGAGCAGTAAGTGAAAGAAAATCTGCAAGTGCACTTGATTTATGAGCCCTGATACTATATTACAGTCCTAATCTGCCTGCTTAACTTAGCTTCAGGCAAACTTACTGTATAACATGCTTACGATTAGCACTGCAGCAAGTTGTGGAAGATTTACTCTGTTGGAGCTGGGAGACTTTTTTAAAAATGATTTAGTCATTATTTCAGTTACAGGTATGGCAATAAATTATTTCACATATAAAGACTCTCTGTCAAGGAACAGCCACTGCAAAAAAAGGGGAAAAAAAAAAAAGGCCTTTTTTTTTTTTTTTAATGCAGTAACAAAGAACAGTGCTCGGAGTGTTTTCCTCATACAAAACATCTTAATGTTGTTGGTCATTTTTTTTATGATGAAACTTCTTACACATTCTTCTCACATTCATACAATTTGTTTTATAATACTGCAGCTTTTGTAGCTGAGTACAATCTGCTTATTATAAGAATGCCTATTTGGATCTGGCGAATCTCATATTTTCAATAGCGGCCCGAAATAGAAATCACTATGGATGTGCAAATGAAAAGAAGGCCATAAAGCAATGACCTAATGTCAGGAAGAAAAGATGTAAGAAGATTTGCTCACTCTTTTTTAATTTTTTTTTTTCCTTTTTTAAATCACCATTCATGAAGACAGATGCATTCCTTCAGTCTCCTTGAAACTATTGCATATTCAGAGCAATGACTTTGGGTAAACTAGAGTGGGACATCATTGTCCTCGAATAATAAAGATCAGTGTTGATCATTCAGAGCCTAGTTTTGGTCTCACTGAAATCAGTGTGTGGCTTGCCATTTGGCTTCACTGGGATCCCTATTAGACAGTATTCATTGTGGTAAATAAGCAAGGAATCTAAGGCTTGATCCAGGGGAAGACTCCCGCCAGTTAAATAGGTGGCAATCATTCACTCTTTGCTTAACAGGGAGCTTGCTGGACTAAAGATATGAATTTATATAAAAAAATTATAAATTATCCTTAGAATTCTTTTTTTTTTCCTGAGTTGATTAGCCATAGGTTTTAAAATAACATTGGAAAATCATCCTTGACTCATGTTGTAGCAAGGGAGAACCGTATCAGATGAACAAATGCAAAATATATATATTCACAGTGGATGAAATGCTCATAAAATAGATCCATAGAGAAAATTCCAAGTAGACTTTCCATTGCTTATAAATATATTTTTTCTTTCTTTTTTTTTCCTTCATTATCACTGACTGAATTCTAAATGTTGCTGTTCTTTAAAAATAGCTTGTTACACTTATCTAAAAGGCAGTTATGATTATGAGTGCAACAAGGACTTATCAAGAGAGACCGAACCTGCCTTATTTGTGGTTTGTGCACTGCAGTAGCAAAGCAAAAAGCTTTCTGAAGGGTGCAACTGAAATCATAGGCACACAGAAATTATTCACTCTGCAAAAGACCTTTAAGATCATTAAGTCCAACTGTTAACACTGCTGAGTGTTCTTATGTGAGCAGTGGCCAATGGCATCCTTCAGTGACGAACACCAGCATTGTGTTGCTTCACTGAAGCTACCATAAACAATGAGCTTTTTATAGTGTAGTATTAAAGCCTCTTAATTTGTTGTTTTCTATCTCCTCCTAAAAAAAATCACCCTCTCTCAAGGAGTTGGCTTTCCAACAGCTGCCCTGTTACATTACAAATGTAACCCCCAACGTAAGCGCAAAGCTGGATGTGGCGATCTGCGGTGCCCACCCACCCACTCCCATCATTTACCATAATACTATTTGGTAGCATATGCCATTTGCAAGGGCAAAATGCAACAGTCCTGCTTTTCAAGTGGTGGTCATCATATTACAGGCAACCTCTGCAAGTATTTGTTGATGCTATTGACTGAACAAAAGGTTTACGAGGCAGGAGATATATTTTTCTAAATGCTGCTGTGCTACCTATAACCTAATTAACTTTACTTTAGCCAGCTGAGTATACCTGGAAACCAAATATATCATGTGGCAATTAGCTTCCCTCCTTCTGGCTTGGTACACTTAAGTTGTTCATTGAAAAGGTTAAATATTGATTGGAAATGGATAATAGAAGCATATTACAGTTGTATGCTAAATGGCAGAACCTGCCTGTAAAACATTTCCAGTTACCCCACGGTAATGCAGTTACAGAGTGGCAATCTCCTGCTAAGCACCCAGGAAAAAAAAAACCAAAAAAAAACAAAACCAAAGCAAAACACAAAACCAAACCCCAAAATAAATAAAATCAGAGACAAATATAAATCACCCACTATGCAGCCCTTCTTATCAGTACACTGAATTCACACAAACATGTTTGGAAGTTCAGTCATTAATTATCGTGATGTTGAAATAATACAATAAAAATAATAATTGGTTGTGAAGTGATCTGTGGACTCCCCTCCTCTTCCCACAGAGGCTCCTCTCTGTCTCTCTGCCTTCCTCTCTTAACATGGGAAGCCACATAGACAAAAGTATCAAGTGATCACATAGCATGAACTACTGCCCGAGGCAAAGCTTGTTATTTTACTTGAAACGGTGATGCATTTAGGACCCAGAAACTGTCAATAATTTTTTCTGACTTCCAGGGGATAAAAATCCCAATTACAGTAACTTTCCCGTGAAGCTCTCTAGTCTACTGCCACATATTTATACCACGATACATCCTCAACACCTATCAGATCAGTTTTAGCTGTAGTTTGGACCAAAACTGTGTGGATCTGTGAGATTAAGCTGATTTAGTCTAGTTGTTGCATGCTTTGAAAAGTGGAAAACCTACCTTCAAAAAAAGGCAGGCTGAAGCAGGGGCTGGAGACAATAACCAAATTTGATTTGGCATCCTTCATCCAGCTGGCTTCAATACGAATGTTAATGTAGATTTAAGAGCCTTTGGCCATTTTCTCCCTATATTTCTTCTATAAAACACGAGCTCTGTTTCCCAAGCCATTACAGTGAAGACCTTTTCCAAAGGAATGGACTGAGAAAACATCTTTTTAGGCTCAGGACTTTTGTTTCAGCCACTCTTGGGGTGTGGGGAACGAATCCAACCCTGTAGAAAGCTATGCACAAAAAATTATTTGTTCTTATGCTCTACCCCTGGAGGTGGGGAAGTAGGAAAAATAATTAACCTGGCAGAGTACATCATCAGTGAGGGGCTGTGGAGAGTGATGTTGGAGGGGAAAGCACGCAGGCACCATGCAAATCCTTGGGGCAATGGGTGGAAGTTGAGGCATAGGAGGAAGAATTTTTTCCCTGTGAGGGTGACAGAGCACTGGAACAGGCTGCCCACGGAGGTTGTGGAGTCTCCCTCTCTGGATATATCCAAGAATCNCATTTCTAGCTTTGTTCCATTCCCCCCACTCCTATCACTCCCTGACAGCCTAAAAAAGTCCCTCCCAATCTTTCATGTAGCCCCCTTCAGATACTGCAAGGCCACAATAAGGTCACCTGGGAGCCTTCTCCTCTCCAGACTGCACAGCCCCAACTGCCTCAGTCTCTCCTCACAGCAGAGCAGCTCCAGCCCTCCGAGCATCCTCGTGGCCCTTCTCTGGACACCTTTCAGCACCTCCACATCCCTCTTGTCCCAGGGACTCCAGAACTGGATGCAGTACTCCAGGTGGGGTCTCAGCAGTGTGGAGCAGAGGGGCAGGATCACTTCCCTCACCCTGCTGCCCACACTGCTCTTGCTACAGCCCAGGCTCTGGTTGCTCTCTGGGCTGCCAGAGCACACTGACAGCTCAGATTGAGCTTCCTGTCCACCAGCATCCTCAAGTCCCCCTCCTCAGGGCTGCTCTCAAGCCTATATTGGTGCTTGGGATTTGGTCATTATATTTTTTTTTTGTACCTTGCTTTCTTCTCCCTGCCTGGACTGAGATAGAATTATTGGTCATTAATAGCCAACTGCCAGTATATCTTTCAGGAGCAGACAGATGGGTGTACAAACTGCACAAGGCACAGTGAACAAATGTGTTTATTATTGACAGAGTAAGAAGTGGCATCCTAGAAGATGAAAAGTTGAGTGCCTGAGGTTTCTCCCTTTAGAGCTTTGTTATTTCAGGTTAGAGACAAATTAAGCATAAAGATGTAAAGCAGAGTCCAAGTGGCCACAGAGATGAGTCTGACAGCAACAGCAGTGCAGGATTAGTTCTGCTCATTGTGGTGCTGGTTTCGTGTGGACACCCTTGGATGAAAGTACTATGAAAATGGTTGGGGTTTGGGTTTTTTTGGTTGGTTAGTTGGGTTGGGTTGGGTTTTGGTTGGTTGGTTGGTTGGTTTTGTGGGTTTTGGGGTTTTTGTTTGTTTTGTTTTGTTTTGTTTTGTTGTTTCTGAAAATCTCAGAGCTCTTTCCTGACTGATTTCCAGGTAGAAATATTAAATACAAAGCTTCACAGTGTTTACTTCCATTCTAGAAATGCATTGTTATAGCTGTGCACATCTAAGAATATACAAGAGAGACTTTATAGGGCTAAACAATACCTCAGACCTTTATTTGTTTAATTTCTTCTTTATTTGACCATGAGGAGGTTTTGTTTGGTAGTTGGAGTTGGGTTTGGAGTTGTTTGGGTATTTTTGTGGTTCCCCAATTTGTGTTTCAATCCAATTTATTCAATGCTTTAGGATTAAATAATTCTACACAATGTGTCCAATATCATCTGATCTTTTAGATTCCTGGAAGTGGGTGATGTGTATTTACCAAAGGTTACCAAACTGGACACTCTAATTACCTTCAGAGGCACAATTAAAGTGGCTTGACTTATTTCATATCTCTTCTTCAAAGCAAAGTTTAATAGAAATAATAATCAGACATAGAATCATAGATTCGTAGAGTCATAGAATCATAGATTTGTATAGTCATAGAATCATAGAGTCATAGAGTCATAGAATCATAGAATCACAGAATCACAGAATTATAGAATCATAAAATCACAGTCATAGAATCACATAATCATAGAATCATAGAATCAGAATCACAGAATCATAGAACCATAGAATCATAGAATTATAAGCTCATAGAATCATAGATTCATAGAAGCATAGACTCAAAAAATCATAGATTCATAGAATCATAGAATCACAGAATCACAGAATTATAGAATCATAGAATGGTTTAGGTTGGAAGGGATTTCAAAGCTCATCCAATTCCAATCCCTCACCATAGGCAGGGACACCTCCCACTAGATCAGGTCGCTCAAGGTCTCATCCAACCTGACCTTGAGCACCTCCAGGGAGGGAGCAGCCACAACCTCCTTGGGCAACCTGTGCCAGTGTCTCACCACCCTCACTGGAAAGAACTTCTTCCTAGCATCTACTTTAAATTTCCCCTCTTTCTGTTCAAATCCAACCTGACCTTGAGCACCTCCAGGGAGGGAGCAGCCACAACCTCCTTGGGCAGCCTGTGCCAGTGTCTCACTACCCTCACTGGAAAGAACTTCTTCCTAGCATCTACTTTAAATTTCCCCTCTTTCAATTTAAACTCATTACTCCTTGTTCTGTCATTACAAGACCTGGCAAATAGTCCCTCCCCAGCCCTCCTGCAGCCCCCCTTCAGATACTGGATTATCTCTGCTAATGTTTAAAAAACAACAAAACAAAAAAAAAAATTAATAAAAATCTTTGTAATGTGAGAGATGCACAAAAATACACTGCACTGGTTGTACAGCAAGGTGCTGAAATCCTAATACAAACGAGAAGAGACAAGAGAACATGGAAGATGTATGAGCTTTGCTATACAGATTGAGCTTTTTTTGTTGTTGTTCATTTGTTTGTTTGTTCAGGAAATTCTTTTAGCCATTTCTAGCTAAAATTTGAAAGCTTGGCATTTGGGCAGGTCTGTTAGTTGTAGGGACGTTCATCTTTCACAAGGAGCATAACAGCTTCAGAAGCAAGGGAATTGCTGTGTGTTTTATATTTCATATGGCTGTGAAAGTAAGGGAGAAGAAAAAAAAAAAAAAGAAAAGGTGTCTTCACTGCGGTTAATTATTAATCTCTCCTTGTGCATAATGGCATTATCCTCAGAAGAAGAAAAGAAAAGGGAATGGCATGTTCCTCTATGTTATCTCCTTGGTTGGCTGCTTTTGGTAACGAGGATCCAAAATGAACCTTTGCAGTCTCTCTCTTTCTCTCTCTCTCTCACTGTGTGTGTGTGTGTATATATATACATACATATACACACACATATATATGTGTGTATATGTATATGTGTATATATATACACACACACATATACATATATACATGCATATACACACACACATATATGTATATATATACACACATATACATATATATACATGCATATACACACACACATATATGTATATATATACACACATATACATATATATACATGCATATACACACACACATATATGTATATATATACACACATATACATATATATACATGCATATACACACACACATATATGTATATATATACACACATATACATATATATACATGCATATACACACACACATATATGTATATATATACACACATATACATATATATACATGCATATACACACACACATATATGTATATATATACACACATATACATATATATACATGCATATACACACACACATATATGTATATATATACACACATATACATATATATACATGCATATACACACACACATATATGTATATATATACACACATATACATATATATACATGCATATACACACACACATATATGTATATATATACACACATATACATATATATACATGCATATACACACACACATATATGTATATATATACACACATATACATATATATACATGCATATACACACACACATATATGTATATATATACACACATATACATATATATACATGCATATACACACACACATATATGTATATATATACACACATATACATATATATACATGCATATACACACACACATATATGTATATATATACACACATATACATATATATACATGCATATACACACACACATATATGTATATATATACACACATATACATATATATACATGCATATACACACACACATATATGTATATATATACACACATATACATATATATACATGCATATACACACACACATATATGTATATATATACACACATATACATATATATACATGCATATACACACACACATATATGTATATATATACACACATATACATATATATACATGCATATACACACACACATATATGTATATATATACACACATATACATATATATACATGCATATACACACACACATATATGTATATATATACACACATATACATATATATACATGCATATACACACACACATATATGTATATATATACACACATATACATATATATACATGCATATACACACACACATATATGTATATATATACACACATATACATATATATACATGCATATACACACACACATATATGTATATATATACACACATATACATATATATACATGCATATACACACACACATATATGTATATATATACACACATATACATATATATACATGCATATACACACACACATATATGTATATATATACACACATATACATATATATACATGCATATACACACACACATATATGTATATATATACACACATATACATATATATACATGCATATACACACACACATATATGTATATATATACACACATATACATATATATACATGCATATACACACACACATATATGTATATATATACACACACATATACATATATATATATACATGCATACACACACACACACACACATATATATATATAATTGTGGCTAAACCTCTCTGTTCTGCAAAGCATTTGGAAAGCTTCCTTGGATCAAACTATAATGCCATGTAAATATGTTAGGCAACATGTACCCTACCTACTTGCATTATGTCAAATGAACTGCATCATTCCAATATGGTGCTACATGTGCATGGAAGCCTGTAGCGCTTGGAACAGGTGCTGCCCAAACGCACTTGACAGAGATATTGACAGTAAGGTCATCTGTGGAAAAAAAGAATATGAAAAAAATGTCAGAGGAAGGTTATCAGAACGTGGCTGGGCTGCTGCAGCGGCAAAAAGGCGCTGTGCTGTATGCTTGTTTGCTTGTTTTCTAGGAACAAAATCTTTTGGGGATGAGGTTTGGGGTGAAGCGAAGGAAAATAGTTGAAGGAGAGGTCAAAAGCCTAAAGGGGATAAAAGAAATTCAGGCACTTTCAGAAAGGTTTTCTTTTTGTACATCTTCTTTCCAGGGAAGGTTTTCTCTTTGTACACCTTCTTTCCAGGAAAGATTTTCTCTTTGTAGATCTTCTTTCCAGGGAAGGTTTTCTCTTTGTACACCTTCTTTACAGGAAAGGTTTTCTCTTTGTAGATCTTCTTTCCAGGGAAGGTTTTCTCTTTGTACACCTTCTTTCCAGGGAAGGTTTTCTCTTTGTAGATCTTCTTTCCAGGGAAGGTTTTCTTCTTGTACATCTTCTTTCCAGGGAAGGTTTTCTCCTCATACATCTTCTTTCCAGGGAAGGT
>WBNM01019186.1:6461-17596 GCA_013399055.1 Ramphastos sulfuratus | reverse complement strand
CATCTGCAAACTTGCTGAGGGTGCACTCGATTCCTCTGTCCTTGTCACTGACAAAGATGTTAAACAGCACTGGTCCCAGCACTGATCCCTGAAAGATGCCACTTGTCACTGGTCTCCAGGTGGACATTGTGCCCTTGATCACCACTCTCTGTGTGCCAGCATCCAGCCAATGTGTTTATTATACGAACTAGAAAAGTAATACATTTTTCAGTGCAAATAAAGTTAAACTTTGGTAGAAATTGTCAGGTTGTTTCATAAATTCACTATCATAAATTCTTCACAATTTGAGTTGGTTTTTTTTTTCCCCTTCAAAAGAATAGCTACAATCTTTAAGGATTTAATAACAGCTAAATAAATCTTTAAGGAAACAAACATTTCCTTAAATTCAAGTTCAAGAAGCCGTAATTTTAGGAAAAGGCATATTGGCTCCTGTTGCTGTGCAGAACGGCAAAGCACATGAGCATAGTGTTGTTTTCAGTTGCTTGCTTTTCCAAACATGTGACAAATAGCCCTGTGAGTGCCACTGTACAGCTAACAGATCTTAAGCATCTTGTGATAATTGCAGTTCTAAGTCCACAGTTGGCTTAGTAAGTCAAACCTCAGGTGCTGTAAATTATCACAGCAGCATATGGAATTATAGGATCATAGAATCATAGAATGGTAAGGTTGGAAGGGACCTCAAGGATCATCTAGTTCCAACCAATTAAATTAAATTTCACCAGCTAAGATATTGTCTCTTTTGTTTTCACCTCATTTGTGGCTATGCTGTGATTATTTTTTGTCAGAGGTGCAAATAACTCAGACATGCTCTAGAGATATAGGATTAGTGTGCTGGTTTGAGGCTAACTGGAATATTTTAATGAGAAAAGTTAGATTATAGGTTGTGAAAAGCAAGCAATAGTGATGTCTGCTTCACTCATTGGTTTTACCGAGATGTGTAAAAGGAAGGACACAAAAATAGTTAAGAGAGTCTGCCGCTGTCTGTTGGAGTCTGTGTTTCTCTTCTGCTTGGATCTGTGTAACTCAACTCATAATTTTGCTTCTAAGCCCCCTTGCCCATCCTCCAAACTCACCTTGCATGTGAGGCAGATTCTGGGCTAAGAGAGGGAGTGAAAAGAAGGTGGAAGGGTGGTTGGGAGCTCCTCCTGGGGACTCTGATTTCTGGGAGGGGGGTTGTGTTTCTGTATTACCTTTAACTTGTATATTTCTGTATATAGCTGTAACTATTTGTAATAAATTGTAAATATCTGCTTGCACGTTGTGCTAGCTGTGAATATAAAGCTTCATTCCTTAACTTCCAGCCAGCTGAGTCTAGTCTGGGTGAATTAATTGTGCGTGGGGTGGGTAACTCCCAAACCATCACAATTAGTAATCAGAACTCGCATCACAGTTTTGCTCACTGCGACAAACCTGAGAATTAACGCTGGTTTAGAGGATATGGTACCTGGTGTTTTTTTGGCTTCAGCAGAGTCACTTCCAAAAGGGGCTGTTAAGGTAATCAGACAGCAGTAAAAGATATCTCAACAGTACCACAACACAGTAGCCTCTGGTACATTTATGAAAAGGATCTTTTTGATCATCACTCCTGAAGACACAGCTGTTTTGCAAAGCAGAAGTGATTAAAGGGAATGTAAAGCTTTGTAGAACTGGGGCCTGGAAAAAGAAGAAGGAAGGAGTGGAGGAAAATGCTCAGGATTTGAAGGCAATATGAAGAGCAAACAAGAAATTGGAAGAATGTGAATCTGGTACCCTGACAGACAGGAGGTCAGGATGTTGCTGTGGCTCCCTGTGTCTTGATTCAACCAGGAGCTTTTATTCCCACATGCTGCATGCAGTGCCTTACCAGCACCTGCAGGAATATGACCAGTATAGATGGAGTGATGCTGGTCCTCTTTGCTGATCAGGGTGAAAGTCTATACATATATGAAGGCAATAAGGAGCCCTCAGTAACTGGCCCTAGAGAGAGTCTATGAAGCAGCTGTCACCAGACTCCTGTTCCTTGATGACTGCAGCCCTATTCCAGCTGTTGGGACACAAACCCCTTCTCATTACATCCACAAAGAGGCCTACACAGCAACAGGTCTAGGTCTGTGGTAGCCCCAGCTGCCATCTGGCAGAGCCCCTGATTAGCCCAGTATTCAGAACCTAAGGCCCCCAGCAGCTGTCTCCCAGGCCTTTTACTCTGCTCACCAGGTGTGATCAGACACGAGGCAAGGCCAGACAATCTTACAGACCATCAACCTATTTAATTTCAGCCAACCTTTTTATCCTCTTTCTGCTCTATGTCCTTATACTTGTTCCCCCTTCATCTGCCCCAAACACCTTTGCTTTGTTTCCCATACTGAATCACATATCCCCAGAGAAAATAATCTTCTTGATTCTGGAAGTTATTCTGGTGAGAGATTCTTTGGTTGAATCATTTTGTTGAGTTTCACACCAATGGTGATGGTCTGAATGTTCTTCCTTGAATAGCCTGCAGAGTAGATTTGTGCCCAGTTTCATATGTCCAGTTTGCACTGCCATTGTGGCAGTCCTCTGGGTTTGCAGTGATCGGCCTCTAATCATACAGCTTAGCACTGAACAGTCTGCTCCTCCCAGGATTAAGTGAGCACTGAAGGCCTGTGCCTACATGCCAGGAAAATTAAAGAGCAGAAAAAACAAAGTGGCATATCTATAGGATTATCTTTTCTTCTTCTTTTAACTGTGGTGGTTTGAGGCTAACTGGAATATTTTAATAGAGAAAATTATACTATAGGCTGTGAAAAGGAAACAATGGTGATGCCTACTTCACTCATAGGCTTGCTGAGATGTTTAAGAATACGTACTCAAAACATAGATAAGTCACTGTCTCTGGGGCACAGCATCTCAGTCTAGCAGCTTCTGGTTTTTTCTCCTCTCTGCTGAGTAACCTCATTAACCACTTTCCTTCTAATCCCCCTGGACGATCCTCCAAGCTCACCTTGCATGTAAGGCAAACCTTGGGGTAAGGTGTAGGGGTGGGGAGAAGGTGGAAGGGTGGTTGGGAGCCCCTCCTGGGGTCTCTGATTTCTGGGAGAGGGGGATTGTGTTTCTGTATTACCTTTACCTTGTATATTTCTGTAAATACTCCTGTATATAGTGTATATCTCTGCTTGTATATTGTGCTGAGCTGTAAATAGAGCTTCATCTTTTAACTTCCAGCCAGCTGAGTCTAGTCTGGGTCATTTTACAAAGCGTGAGGGGCAGGGAACTCCCAAACCATCACATTAACCTTATGTTTTGGACTTTTTTTGTTTTGGACATTTTAACCAAATGGTGATCCATAGATTTATCATAGAGTGGTAAGATTGGAAGGAACCTCAAGGATCATCTAGTTCCAACCCCCTGCCATAGGCAGGGACATCTCCCACTAGTATAGGTCACTATAGAATGGCTTGAGTTGGAAGGGACCTTAAAGATCATTTTACTCAACCCATCTGTAATGTGCATGCACAGCTCCTATTAGATCAGGTTACTGGAAGCCTCTTCCAGCCTGATCTTAAATACATTCACGAATGAGGTGTCCACTACTTTTCTGGGCAACTCATTTAAGTGTCTTGCCAACTCCACTGTAAAGAACATCTTCCTAATGTCTAATCCAGGCCTATCCTACTAAATCTACTCTTGTTTAAAACTATTGCTCCTTCTTCTATCATCACATGCCCTTTTAAAATGTGCCTCTCCAGATTTCCTTCAGATGCTGGAAGACTGCTGTGAGGTCTCCCTAGAGCCTTCTCTTCTCCACTCAGCTCCCTCAGCTTGTCCTTGTAGATGTGCTCAAGTCCTCTGATCATCTTTGTGTACCTCCCCATGACCCTCTCCAACAGATCCATGCCCTTCTTATGCTGGACACACTGCTTCCAGTGGGGTCTCACAATAGCAGAATAGCTGAATCACCTTCCCTGACCTGCTGACCACACATATTTTGGTGGCTTTTTGGGCTGCCAGTGCACACTCCCAGCTCAGGTTAAGTGTTTCATCAACCAGCACACCCAAGTCCTTCTCTTCTTCACTTCAGAAAATCTCTTCCATTTTGCATAATGTAATTATTACTATGAAAACAAAAATTATTCATTGGAATAGACAATGAGAATGTTAGGGCAGTTACCTTGAAAGCCCAGATTTCTATCCCTGTTCCTTTGAGTGCATCATTACGTACCAAGCACAAATACAGATTGGCTGGTGAATGACTGAGGAGCAGCCCTGAGGAAAAGGCTCTGGGGGTCTGGGGTGATGAAAAGCTCAAGATGAGGCTGCAGTGTGAGTGCAGCCCAGACAGCAACCGAGTGCTGGGCTGCAGCAAGAGCAGTGTGGGCAGCAGGGCAAGGGAGGGGATTCTGCCCCTTTGCTCTGCTCTCCTCAGACCCCACCTGCAGTCCTGTGTGCAGTTCTGGAGCCCCTAGCACAGGAAGGACATGGAAGTGTTGGAGTGGGTCCAGAGGACGCCACCAAGATGCTGAGAGGGCTGCAGCAGCTCTGCTGTGAGGTCAGGCTGAGAGAGTTGGGGCTCTGCAGCCTGGAAAAGAGAAGGCTTCCAGGAGACCTTAGAGTAGCCTTCCAGTATCTGAAGGGGGCTCCAGGAAAGCTGTGGAGGGACTATTGACAAGGTCTTGTAATGATAGGACAAGGGGCAATGGGTTTGAAGTGGCAGAGGGGAGATTGAAAGTGGATGTTAGGAGGAAGATGTTTGCAGTGAGGGTGGTGAGACACTGGCACAGGTTTCCCAGGGAGGTTGTGGCTGCTCCCTCCCTGGAGGTATTCAAGGCCAGGTTGGAGGAGGCCTTGAGTGACCTGTGCTAGTGGGAGGTGTCCCTGCCTATGGCAGGAGGTTGGAACTAGATGATCTTTGAGGTCCCTTCCAAACTTACCATTCTATGATTCTATAAAACACATACATTTGACTCTGCAAGGTGTGACTTCAAAGTCCATCTGATGAGTGAATTCCATTATGAAGGTTATTAAACTCTGTTAGCTCTATTTCTCAGTGTTAACGGAAAGTGAAAAGTGCATGAAATGAAGCTGCTAAGAAATAAGGCCTAATGTATTCAAAGTTTCACCTCAAGATTTCTATTGCTGAGAGAATGGGTAAGATTTTCATCAGTGAATGCTAATCTCAAATGCTGCAGATTTTGGTATGGCTGTTTAATGATATTTGCTCTTTACAGGGAGTGCTACCAACTTGATTTCTAATGGTTTGGTTTCTTTAAGAGATGATGAGATAGCAACATTGTTTTCCATTAGCATTGTCTCCATGGAGAGGTAAAGTTGCCATTGCTTTTGTAATTTGATCTGCACAACTGCAATTCCTTATCATGAGGGCAGTGGAACACTGGAACAGGTTGGCCAAGGAGGTAGCCGAGGCCCCATCCCTGGAGATATTCAAGGCGAGGTTTAACAAGGGTTTAACCTGATCTAATGGAGGATGCCCCTGCTCAGTGTAGAAGGGGTTGGACCTTTAGAGGTTCCTTTCAAACCAAACCATTGTATGATTATATGAAGATGTGTGCTATTAGCTATGTCCATCAGATGAATCTCTGATGCCATTTAATGGTACCAAACCATTGCATGATTATATGAAGATGTGTGCTGTTAGTTATGTCCATCAGATGAATCTCTGATGCCATTTAATGGTATCAAACCATTGCATGATTATATGATGTGTGCTGTTAGCTATGTCCATCAGATGCTTGAATCCCTGATACCATTTAATGGCATTCTAATACCCTTTAATGGCCAGAGTGTACCATTGACCAGTAAGCAGAATTATCTATTGATTTCATTAGACCGTCTACTGGAAAATCAATAAAATAACGTGGCCCAGATTTCACTACAAAAAGTCTGCAGCCCATTTGATTTGACTGTGTAGGACAAACCACTCATCAGGGTGTTTCGTGTGCCTTCTCTTTGTGAATTAGCTAAATGTGAAAGGTACTAGCATTCTAGTATGGAAAATCATAAACACATAGAAGAGATCTAATTTGCTTTCTCCTGGCTTTTGTTGTCAATCACACTGGCATAAACTGGGTATAAAATGCTACTATTCTGCTCTGGATTTGTTTTTGTTGTTGTCAATAGTGGATGTATAGACCAAGGGTTAATTGAGAAACTCTATTTGGGGTTTCATGTTATTTCTGTGTTAGTTTTGTGAAGGAAATAACATTCTGTAATGTACCCCTGCTGTATCATTCCTGTTACTCTTTACTAGCAGTGATATAAAAAATAAGCTCCAAAGATTTATTTTTTTTTAATATGATCTTGACATAGTTCAAGACCTAAAGAAGATTGATGGTCCAACATTGAAGGCATTTGCCCCTCATGTCCATAGATTCTCTCATTTTGTGCAAATTGTGTGGTGCCACTAAAGCATTACAAAGCACTATCCCACACAAGTGCTGGGCTACCTCTCTTTGAGGCTGACAGAGATGGGAGGTTGAACCCTGGAAGTTTTGTGACATCTTTATAGGCCATGTGTACCAATTGCCCATAGATCTTGCCATGCTTAAATGTCACTGCACAGCCAAACATCATTTCAGCAGTCTGAGCTTCACTTTCCCATCTGTGAAATGGAATTACTTTTCTATCTCACTATGAGGAGATACATTTAAGAATGTAAGTTACCCACATCCCAAGATAATAAGGGTGTTGGAAATCCTTGGAATATTTAGCTAAATTAATTAGTTGCATTAATTTGATACATCAATTCCACACAAAACACAGAAAGTCTTGAAAGTTTTCTACACAGGGTTTTCAGTTTGGCTCTGTTATGTAATGAAGACACTTAATTGCATTCTTGTCTGTATTTTGCTGATGATTAAATGACTCCTAGTTCTGTTTTCAGGGCCTGAACTTCAAGTCATCTGCCAACAATTTATTTTTTTTTGACAGACTACCTTGGCTTTTATAATGCCGACTTGGACTCTGTCCCAACTATCACAATCTGACATTGGAGTTCGGTTGTTTTGTTTTGTTTTAATACTAAAAATAATGCTATTTTCCTGCAACTAGATGATAGCATGCCAATGTGGGGTAGAAATCAACTAACAAGAGGCTTTTTTCTTTGCATCCCAGTGGTGCAAGGCAAAATTTATTGGACTGGAGTCCTAGAGGTAAAATCTAGCACACAGACTTTTGGAATTGCTATAATAACAATAACAACAACAACAACAACAACAATAATAATAGTAATAATAACTGAAATAATGAAAATAAAAAATACAATATAATAATAATAATATAACAATAGTAATAATTATTATAATTATGATAGTAATAATGATAATAAACAATAACAATAGTAATAATAATGAAAATAAAATATAGTAATCATCATCATCATCATCATCATCACATCCAGAATGTGGTCTACCTCCTTCAGGCTGTGCTTTACTCTCTCCCAAGCAGAAAGGACGAATGGATATGAGAGACTGAGGGCAAGAAGGAAGATCCCCTCTTACACTGCCTGTGTAGCACAGGAATACTGCAGACCTAGCAACCTGGTAGGAATAAAAACTGTGGAGTCATTTCTATTTCTGACATACATTGACTTATTTGTTTTGTTTTGTTTGACATTAACTTCTCATTGATTTTTTTTTTTTTTTTTTTTGCTTACCAGAAACAGCAGAACAGAGAAGTCAAATACAGTCTTTCAAGGCCTTATGGGAAAAGTAAAGATAAACAGAGTCAGGGAGAAAAGAAATAAAATCCTAGAAAGGAAGTGAAATAAGGTGATGACAGAAGGAAAGAAGTGTTTGGAGGAGAGAGATTGGTGCTAGAAATGGTACATACATCTCCCTTTTCCATAGCTTTTCCATAGGATGTTCAGGCCTGCTGGGATTGTTTCTTACTGCACTCAACAGAGCAAGAAAAGAAAACTCTTTGACCAATGTGGCTTGGGCAATCTGCGGACTACATCCTCTACAGTGCTTTTGCACAGAATTTCAATCAGTTCTGAAACTTGTCCTTTGCTTTCATTCACAAAGCAGTGAAGAGCAACTTGCCACTGCAGACACTGTCACAACACATGGTGAATTTTGTTCATGACAGTAGGTAAACACCAAAGGTGATGCATGGTTCCACACTTTGCTGTTACTAATTAGTCAGTCAGTTGTTGAAAAATTAGCCTCTAGCAAAATATTTTAAATGTCTGTATCAATGCTGGAGACTTCTTCAGACTCGGTCTCAGACAATGAATAAGTAAACTTAGTAATGAATAAGTAAACTTAACCTGAGGCAGCAAAGGGCAACATGTTTTCTTAATTTTATAGTCAGTATAATAATCACTCTGTGTACTGCTGAGTAAGATTGGGGATCTTTCCTTTTGGGCAGCTGTATTTTCATCATCTCATCAGAACTCTGTGTAGGGACAGGTGTCCATAAAGGCCTCTCCCACCTGTCCATACTGGTCCTACCAGTATGCTTCTGATGTTACTGGAAATTCTTCTTCACTTTGTAGAGATGAAGGTAGGTGAGGTCAGGAGCGTGTATCATTCTAAGCAGAACGCTGGCTAAAGATCACTTCAGTCTACAGAAAGAACCTACAAAATGCCTTTCAAAAGGGAAACTTTGCAATTCTTTTTTTCCTAGTCNGCTGAAGAACCCCAAATCTTGTAGTTCCTTAACTCTTTTAAGGTTCCTCATGAGATGTATGATTTTCCCAACAGTGAAGCCAATGGTAAGCATCACTGAATTCCCCTTAGAAACATCAATGCATTTGGTATAGCCTAGAAGAAAAAAGTCAAAGTGAAACTAAGAAACTTTTCATTCAAATCAGGTGTGTTAGGAATGAATCATAGAATTTTTATTCATCACTTTATCAGTATGGGATACTGGGATTCCTGCTAGGTTAGATAATTTTATCCTCAATTTCATAGAATCATAGAATGATAGAACGGTAAGGTTGGAAGGGACCTCAAGGATCATCCAGTTCCAACCCCCTGCCATAGGCAGGGACACTTCCCACTAGGACAGGTCACTCAAGGCCTCATCCAACCTGGCCTTGAACATCTCCAGGCAGGGAGCAGCCACAACCTCCCTGGAGTCCATATGAATGAAATGATGATTTTCTCTCAACAACAGGTGAAATTTCTTCATCATAGGGACCACAAACTATCAAGAATGTTCCTTTTAATTTGTTGGATAATGTTCAGAAAGTGAATGATAGCCAGCAAAGCTTTGCTTGTAAATATATGTGACATTTACAGTGATTGGCTCACCTTATATTTAATTTTCTTAGTTTTTGGGTCATTTTTTTCTGCTGTTTTTAAAGATCTCTATGTCTCTCTATCCTTCCTAAAATAAAGGCATATCTGGCATAAAACATAAATCTATTTCTCATGTTATTATGAGTTCAATCCATAAAGGCAGATTTATATTTTTGATGTTTCTAAGTGGTGACAAAATCAAGCTTCTGATCTAAGCCCTTTCTTTTAACACAATGTCTGAGTGAAATGAGAGCAGAAATGATCTCATAAGTGACACTTCTTCCCCTAAAAAAGTCAAGTTATTATAACAAATGTCCTCTTTTTCCTCCTTAGGGAAGGTTAACAAACTTACAATACTGAATTGAATACCCAAGATGGTATCCACCTGCAAGCTCTATGGATATAGTATTGAAAATACTCTGTATGTCTCCTTTCTACCTTTCACCGAGTCAGTATAGGAGAAAGCTGCACACTCACAGATGTTTTGTTTTTTATTTTCCCCTGAGACTGTCAAAACTATTTTCAAATGCATTCTTAAATTATGCATTCCATAGGGAAGGTCCTTTCCTTGTCTAGCACAAAGCTGATTGCTTTGTTGCTGTCTTTTTGATTTAGAGAGAAAAATCCGATGTCTGATGTACAACTTTGATTTCCTACTAATTAAAATTGCAATTCGGGAGCTCATCACTCCTCCTCCAATCCACCCTGCTGAGGTTCAAGGCTACCTTTGGAACATTTCCACCCCGTGATGTGTTAAGATTGAAGAGAAGCCCTTGCTGCTGTTTGCATAGCTCCCCCAAATTTCCTAAATGCTTTCTGAATCTACAAGCAGGTGAGCTACTTTAAAGCATGAACCATGACTAAACAGAATACATATTTGTACTGGTTGGGTAATGAGTTAGTCTGTCACCTTTATATGGAAAGTGAGTGGTCTGATTTTTTTCTGCCTTTCAAGTCCATATTTTTTTTGTATTTCAAAAAGACAGTGCCACAGGAACTTCTCGCACCACAAAGATCAATAGCAGATCTTCACTTAGGTGCTAGTTTTGGAGAAGTAAACCGTAACAGTTAGGTTTTCTACAGCCTTTCTGTCACTGAAGTGAAAACACTCTCCATCCAGGTCATAGAAACTTTCCCACTGTAAAAAACACTCACCAGTACTGCACAGGCATAAAAACAGAGGTCCCTTCCAACCTTTCCATTCTACGATTCTATGATTGGACTCATCTCCCAAGAGAAGTAATGGGTTCCCCTCTGCCGGTCAGTTCTAAGACTCATCTTGACAAAGCACTGGGCCATCTTGTTTAAACTACATTATCACCTAGAAAGGTTGGACTGGATGATCCCTGAAATCTCTTCCAACCTGGCCTTCTGTGATTCTGTGTGATTCTAGAAATTTACTTTAAAATAAAATACTGATTTGGAAGACATACATAGTTGTACATATACTTCTCTTCACAATGTGGAGCAGCCACATCGCTACGTCTCAGGAGTGCAAATAAAAGCACTGAAGTTTCATAAATCTTTGATTTTACTCCCATGTATCAGCAGTGAGATATTTAGCAGAGTCACTTCTCTTGTTTTGACACGTTTGGGAAAATTCACAGCATCTAATTGGCTTTCAAGTTCCCACTTCTATGTGGCTTGTTGATCAGTCATTAGCACACACAGGATGTAAAAGAAAACACAGAGCACAGGAGTATTGACTGGCTCAAGAGCTGCTAAAAGGTTTCATGTTGCACTCTAGGTGCCTTTTTTTCTGTCTTGGCTTAAAATAGATATATATAAAAATATATAAAAAATAATATATATATTTTAAAAATATATATACACAGGTGGCACAGGAGTATTGACTGGTTCAAGAGCTGCTAAAAGGTTTCATGTTGCATTGTAGGTGCCTTTTCTTGTCTTGGCTTA
>WBNM01019185.1:8199-19220 GCA_013399055.1 Ramphastos sulfuratus | reverse complement strand
TGGAGGGGGAAGGTGGGGGCAAGTTGGGGAGGGGGGAGATGGCAGCAGCAAACGATCAGGCACATTTCAAAAGTAATTGGTCTCCAGGGAGGGTGTGGGTTGCTTCCTAGACCACTTCTACAGAGCCCTTTGCACCTTGCCAGCTGGAGGGAAAGTGCAGCCACTTCCAGAGAATAGCAGCAGGGCTAATGGAAGTGCTCATACGTGTGAAAATGGAAAGCAGGCAGCCTGAAATTGAAGGAGATGATTAAAAGGGGACTTCCTTCCAGATTTTCCTTGTTTGGTTATTTGGTGCTTTTGTTGTTGTTGTTTGGTTGGATCGGGTTGGTTTTCTTTGTTTGTTTGGGGTTTTTTTGTTGGGTTTTTTCGTTGTTGTTTTTGTGTGTGTGTGTGTGTTTTGAGGTAGTGTTTTGAATTTTGTTTTGTTTTAATTTCAAAATTCAGTCTGGTCATTACAGATTTAATACAGAAAGATAAGATCCCTAAAAGAATCAGCTTAAGATCAGAGGGCTGTCTTACTGCATATATGCTATGAAAATAAATTACTTTAAAAGCTCACTAAGGCTTTTCAGTACTTCTCCTGGGTTTGTTTTCCTATAATATTGACCTTAGTGGAGCACTTTTGATCTGTAGCATCCTCCAGCTGCATGACAGAATCAGCCATGGTGGTGTTGGGTTGATGATTGGACTTGATTATCTTAGAGACCTTTTCCAACTGAAGCAAAGTGGAAAGACCCTGAGAGATGGGGTTTTGTGCTCAAAACCTCCCCAAAACAACAACAACAAAAATAATAAATCAACAGAAAACAAAATCTTAGCTGCATCTCTAAATTAAGCAACCTAACAGACAGCAGAATAAGAAACCAAATAACCCAGGAAATATTTCAGCTCATTTCAGCTGTTAGAAACTCCCCAGGAATTCTCTTTTTCAGGACTTGCCCTGGCCTCTTCTTCTGCCAAGTCAGGTACCAGCAAGTCTCTAACTTTAGCCTGTAACCACTCAATTCAGGCATGACTAAGCTTTTCCAATGTGACTCAAACACAGCATTTTGTCAGTGGAATTTAACACTCTCTTTCAAGGTCTGCCTCGGTGTTGCTGTGTCCCAGGCAGCTTATTCAATCCAATCTGTGCTTTTAGGCATCAGGGCAGAAAATTTCACGTCTTGTTGGGAAAATGATTGTCAGATTTGCCTTCAGAAAGCTGTAAGAGGACCCCCAATTTTGATTGCTGACACTTGTATTATTTTTTTTTAATGGTTCTGCAAGCGATGGAAACATGTGCAACAGATGATTAAGCTCTGGTTTTTTTTTTTATCTTCTGGGAAGATGTAGAAAGATCTGACAGGGCTGGTGATAGACTAGGTCAACTTCTACATTTCTGAGTGGGTAGCATAAATACATTGACATACATAGTTTTTATCATTACTTTTATTTTTTCTCTTCAATAATGAAAATTTTCACTAATCCTTCTGGAGAAACTGACTGCTCATGGCTTGGATAGGCACATGCTATGTTGGGTGAAAAACTGTATGGTTGAGCCCAGAGAGTTGTGGAGAATGGAGTTAAATCCAATTGGTGGCCAGTCACAGGTGGTGTTCCCCAGGGCTCAGTAATGGGGCCAGTTCTCTTTAATGTCTTGATCAACAATCTGGATGAGGGAATTGAATGCGCCCTCAGGAGGTCTATAGATGACACCAGACTGGGTGGCAGTTTCCAACTACTGGAGAGTATGGAAGGTTCTGCAGAGGGATCTGTACGTGCTGGATCAAAGGGCCAAGGTCAACTGTTTCAACAAGGTCCAATGCCAGGTCCTGCGCTTAGGATACAACAACCCCACGAAGGCTCCAGGTCTACCACAGAGTGGCTGGAGAGTGGCCTGATGGAAAAAGACCTGGAGGTGCTGATTGACAGCTGACTGAAGATGAGACAGCAGTGTGCTCAGATGACCAAGAACTCCAACAGTGTCATGGTCTGGATGAGCAATCCTGTGGTCAGTGGGGCCAGGGCAGGGATTTTCCTGTTGTGAGGCCATACCTCAAATCTTGGGTTCAGTTTTGGGCCCCTCACTCCATGAAGGACATTGAAGTGATAGAGCGTGTCCAGAGAAGGGTAACAAAGGTGAAAGGTCTGGAAAACAGAAGAGAACAAAAGCAAAGCTTCAGCATGTACATGGTAATGTGTGGAGTACTGGGCCCATTTCTGGGCTGTCCAGATGAAGAAAGACAGGAAACTAATGGAGAGAGTCCATTAGAGGCTACAAAGATGCTAAGCGGCCTGGAGTATCTATGTAAGGAGGAAAGGCTGAGAGTCCTGGGGCTGTTTAGTCTGAAGAAGAGCAGCCTAAGAGGGGATCTGATCAATGCTGAACAACAGCTAAAGGACCTGTGGAGGGCAAGAGAATGGGGCTAGACTCTTGTCAATGATGGCTAGTGACAGGACAAGGGGCGGTGGGCACAAACTGGAACCAAGGAGGTTCCATCTAAACAGCCCTGGAGCAGGCTGCCCAGAGAAATTGTGGAGTCTCCTTCTCTAGAGAGATTCCAAAACATGCCGAAGTTTTGATTTTGTCCTCTTCTGAACACATTTCCCTGATGTCAGTGGAAATATATTCTTAATTCCAAAGAGTGTAACGACTCTGATTATATTTTTAACTGCTGTAGGTATCACACGGAAGACCTGTAATGCATGTTCTCAAAAAGACAACTGATTTTCACTTTCAATCAGCTTCTCCACAAGATTTTTCACATAGCCTCCCTTCACACCAATAATTTCATTTTAGACCTGCCGTCCTATCACACTATCCCTTGGCCTGCTGTGCTAACATGTTTTCACATGCTTATTCTTTATTATCACAAGAGAGGCAAGACTTCTTAATGATGTTCAACTTAATGAAGTTCTAGGGTAGGGCCATGGCTTCACCAGAACAAAAAGAGCAGAGAAAGAAAGGATTTAAGGAAAATGAGAAGAGTAGGAGAAAACAATTCAGTTAAGGGTAAATAGAAAGTCTGGCATACTCAAGGTGACTTCAACAACACTTGGCTATTGTAGAGAAGAGTATGTCACCACATTTCTTTAAAAAGTTCAGTGCAAGCAAGATTCTCTTGTTACAGCCCAGCAAGATTTAAGCTGCTCTGTATGAATATATGGAGGTAGCTTTTCACATGTTAGATGCAGTGGATCATGCTTAATGCAGCTTGGTGGACGCCTTGACTGTGCAGTGAAAATGGCTGGCAAATTGAAAGGGTTTTGCAGTCAGGCAGCTTCTGCTCACAGAACTATAATTCAATGGTCACCACTAACAAGGAGACTTGGTCCTCTCATCTTTCCAAAATGATTTATCCAATCCTTTCACATTTTGTGCTGTGATGACCTCTTAAGGCATCCCCTTTTTCTTTGAAGAGACACTATGGTTGGAGTTCAGATATGACTCTTATTTTACTACTCACAAGAATGGAAGCAGCAAAGGAACCACCTCCAAAGCAAAGGCCCATCGTGCAGAGGAAGTGTTTTGAACACCATCGTGGTAGGTCCCTGATCCCAGTGATCCTCCTTCTGCCTTGAGCACATTGTCATTGGCTCTACACACAGCAGCTTCCGGTCTCCTCTACTCTGCTATGCTTCTACTCTGCCCTGATAAGGCTGTGCTTGCTGTTTTGTGTCTAGTTCTAGGCTGCCCAGCTTTAGGTTTCCCCAGCTCAAGAGGGACAGGGAGCTGCTGGAGAGTCCAACAGAGTCTATAAATGTGATAAGGGACTTGAGACCTCTCTGAAGAGGAAAGCCTGAGAGACCTGGGAATTTTTAGCCTGGACAAGATTGAGATTTGAGGATCTTTTCAAGGCATGTAAATAACTAAAAGGTGGAGGTCATGAGGAGGGGGCTGGGATCGTTTCAGTAGTGCCCAGTGATAGGACAGGGATGATGGGTGTAAACTAGAACACAGGAGGCTTCATTTGAACTTATAAAAAAACTTCTACTTTGAGGATGATGGAACCCCGGAGGAGGCTGCCCACAGAGGTTGTGGAATCTCCTTCTCTGAAGTCTTTCAAAATCCACATGGACTCCTTCCAGGGCAACCTGATCTAGGTGACCCTGTTTTAGCAGAGAGCTTGAAGTGGATGATATCTGGAGGTCACTCCCAACCCAAACCATTCTGTGACTATGATTTGAAGACTATTTTGCAGGGGTCATGCACTCTAATTATCCCTCTACCATGATTTATCCCCAGCTGAGAATTAAGTCCCACACAGCTCCTCACACACTCTCTGGTGGTGAGGTGAGGGAGAAAATTAGAAGAGCAGAATTTGTCGATTGAGGTGGAGAGCGCTTAATAAGTAAATCAAAAGCTATGTGCAATCATAGTGAAGCAGTCATCTCCAGGGAAGTCAGACTCCATCACATGTAGTGGTGACTTTGGAAGACAAACATCATTGCTTCAAGCATTCTCTCCTTACTTCTCCCAGGTTTGTACATTGAGTATGACATCATATGGTCTGGAACATCCCCTTGGTCAACTGAGGTCAGCTGTCCTGGTTCTGTCCCCTCACGACTCGTGCACCTGCAGCCCGCTGTCTGGTGGGCCAGGGTGGGGAGCAGAAAAGGTTTTCACTGTGTATGAGTACTGCTTAGCCATAACAAAACCACATCTGAACTCTCAACCCTATAGTCATCACAAACCACAAACCCATCTCCATACCAACCACTCTGAAGCACACCAACTCTATCATGGCCCAAATCAGCACAAGTGAACTGAAAAAAATCTCCTGTGTGCAGCTACTTTTCTCATCTGAAACAGAGCTAATCCAGAAAAGTTGAAATGAGCAGAATTCTTTTTTCCGTCCAAGTTTTGTTGTTAATTAAAAAAACAATTACTGAGGATTTTTAATTACTTTATAAGTATACTATAGCCTGTACCTGCTTCTCAGCAAATTAGAGAAATAATACTTGAAACATCTTATTAAACAGAATTGTTCTTCTTCCACATCTATTCACACTTCTGCTGAATAATCTTCTGAGCAACATCTCTGTGAAATATTTAAGTCTATTAAGGTATCTTACTACTATTAATATTACTCAATAATTTCTATGTTTTTCCTGTTGAAAACACAATAAAGTGGCAAGACCTTGGGCTAAGGGACAGCATTGAAAAGACCTTTGGAAAGACCTAATTTACTGCCCAAGACAAGTGGCTATGTAAGATGTTGAGCACTGTGGTAAGGTAATAATAATTTCAGAAATTCTGTGGACACCAGCAGAGAATCAAACACTAAACAGATACAGAGATGGAAGAATGGATCAAAACCTGACACAGATGTTGAAAGGAAGTAAATAGATCTTAGAATGACTAAGGTTGGAAAAAACTCCACCACCTCCCTGGGCAACCTGTTCCAATGCCTGCCCACTCTTTCAGAGAAGAAATAGTTCCTAACATCCAACCTAAACCTCTCCTGGCAGAGTTTGAAGCCATTTTCTCTTGTGTTGTTAGTTGCTTGAGAAAAAGAGGCAAACACCAGCCTCAGTACAACCTCCTTTCATGTAGCTGTAGAGAGTAATGACTTCTCCTCTCAGCCTCCTCTTCTCCAGACCAAACAACCCTGGATCCCTCGTAAGACATGGTTTCCAAACCCCTCCTTGGCTTCATTGTCCTTCTCTTACTTGCTTGAGGAAGTATGTGAGCTGTCTTATCATGAACATAAAATCACCCAGGAACTGACCAGGTGAAAAAAGTAGCAAAAAATCAGTAATTTGGGGCAGTAAATACACAAACGTCACAGTGCTGTCCCCAGTGTTTAATTCCAAGCAATCAGTAACAAAAAAGCAGTGACCTTATTAGAGGAATTCAGCAACAAAATAGCAAAACAAAAGAGAGATTAGTGGTGATGGCAGTGATTAACAGGCAATTTGGAAAAACGAAAACCAACTCAAAGACCTAATTAATGATAATTTGATAACTTCTCTGAAATATTTTAAAGATGTGAAGAGAGGATGCGTGCTACAAAAGGAGGTGCAACATGACCTTAAGAAACTGTCTCGCTATTTAGACATGGTTTGAAAAAGCAAAAAAAAGGAAGAAGAAGAAAAAAAAAAAGCTTCCTGACAAAGATGTTTTAGAGTTTGGAGTGGTTTTCAAAGAGAAGCAGTAGAGTCCCATTGATTTAGATACTGGACTTTAGCTAAAGGGCAAAGCAATAGCTAGTAAAGCATATGGGGCACCCTGCTCAGGACTTCTAATGATCTTATATTCTTTCCCAAATGTCAATGGTATAATTCTTTGTTTCATAGCCTGAAATCCCTGGACCTCTCTCAATTATAATGAAAGCAGCTGCAGTGAAATAGAAAATAAGTAAATGAATTCCACAATGGTATTTTTTGGAGAGGTGTAACCATTTTCAGTGGAGTGTAATGTACATTATAAGGTCCACTATTTTTTTTTCAGTGTAGTTAACTGCTCACTTTCTGATACAGCTGGATATGACAAACATTAATTGAGGTAATACTTTTCTTCCTACTTCTGCAGCTGCAACTGTGGAATCAAAAAATTTACTTGTATTTGCAACAGCCATCTCAGGGCTTTTGTATTTTGCTTTCAAAGACAGATTTCGCTTTTGAATTTTCTTTTTCTTTCTTTCTTTCTTTTTTATTTTGGTGGGTCTGGTTTCTGATTTTCTGCTTTTTAAAAAAAATACCTTTTTTTTTAAACATCAGATCTGCTTGATAGCAAAACCTTGACTAACTATTATTATGAATTTTCAAGTATTTAAATTATTACAATATTATTCAGATTATTCAAGATTATTTAGATTACTACTTACTCATGGCATGTACAATTGATATTGTAGGTAAAACATGAGCATGCCAAAACCTAACAACTATTTTACTGTTTATTAGCAAATGCTGTTTGAAAATCAAAACTCCAGGAAAAAAACCAAAACTCACTGACCTTGGAGCACCCTAGAATTTTTCTCACGTTGATTCTTTGTTACCAGATTGTTCAACACTGTAAAATATATTCTATGAATGCTTCTCCCAGACTGTTTAAAACCAATTTCCACCCCCTCCACCCGCCCCGCTTCCCTCTGCTGCGTTATGTGGATTTTCATATACTTTAGGAGGAGAAAGTCTTTGAAGACTGAAAGGTCAACTAGAGCTTGTAGGACACAGTGTATGGTGTGGTTGACTCCAATTTGCTCTTTGCCTATGAATGACATTTAAGCATCTACGTTGTGCATTGTTTCATATTTACATGCAGCACATGGCAGCAGCAATGCTGCTTATGCAAAATAAAATAGATGAAACTTCTCCTGAAATAACCAGTTAGTCTTGGAGTTTCTATACGATCTCCCTCTTGAGTAAGTAATAAGAACAAAATCACATATTGAATGATATTCTTAGGAACATATGTTTTAATTGGTTCCTGTGCACCATCATGTTTTCCAAGATGGCAGTACCACGCAGCAACATTAATATCTATTCAAAGCAAAGTAGATCACAGCTGGCAGGTAGATTTTATTAGAGACTTATGAGGAAGAAATAAATTAAGCCACAAGGGATAAAACTGAATAGGTTGAGGGCTGACTGAACCCAGAATGTTATCTACCCTCCTATGTCAAATTTGTCTGGCTTGTAACTTTAACTAGGTTGTCCTTGAAAACAGTAAAATGGCATGCTGTGTTTGTTGTAGAGGACTTCTCTTCCAGAAGGCATTAATGGCACCAGAATTTATCTGGGGTCCCTTTTTCTTTCAGGATCCTGCTTCACTAGTTGACCTTTCCATGTTGCAAAGAAAGGTGAGTTTTTATCCCAGTAATCATAGAATATAATCACAGAAAAGTTTTGATTGGGAAAGACCTTTAAGATAATCAAGTCCAGCTATTCCCTAACTCTGTTAAATCTGGTGCTAAACCATGTCCCTCAGTGCCACATCTCTTCATCTTTTGGACACCTCCAGGGATGGAGATTCAACCAGATCCCTGGGGAGTCTGCTCCAGTGTTTGAAAATATTTTCAATGAAAAAGTTTTTTCTAATGCCAAACGTAAATTTCCTCTTATACAACTTGCCCTATTACTTAGTACTCGGGAGAAGAGATCAACTATCACCTGTCTCCAACCTCCTTTCAGGGAGCTGTAGAATGCAAGAAAGTCTTCCCTCTGCCTCCTTTTCTCCAAATTAAACAACCTCAGGTCCTTTAGCTGCTCTGCACCAGATCTGTTATCCAGACCCTTCAGCAACTTTGTTGCCATTTCCTGGACATAGTCCATCACCTCAATGTCTTTCTTGGAGTGAGGCCCAAAGCTAAACCCAGTATTTGACCTGTGATCCCTGTCCTGGTCCTGCTGCTCATGCTATTGATGATCTAAGGTAGGATGCTATTGGATTTCTTGGCTACCTGGGCATATGCTTGCTCATCTTCAGGTCTTCATCAACAACCTGAGGTTTTTCTATGCTGGTCAGGTTTTCAGCCATTCTGGCCCAAGTATTCATGGGCTTGTTGTGACTCAAGCACAGGACCTGGCACTTGGTGTTGTTGAAACTCATCCCATTAGCCTCAGCCCATTGAGCAGGCCTGTCTAGATCCTCCTGTGAAGCCTCCTTCAGCAGATCAACACAACCTTCCAACTTAGTGTCATCTGCAAAGTTACTGAGGATGCCTCAATCCCCTTAACTAGGCCATTGATAAAGGCATGAAAAAGAACTGGCCCCAGGACTGAGCCCTGGAGAGCACCGCTAGTGACTGATTGTCGACTGGAGTTAGCTCCATTCCCTACCACTTTTTGGGCCTGGCCATCCAACCAGTTTTTAAGACAGTGAAATGCCTACCCATGGAAGTCATGAGCAGATAGTTTCTCCAGGGGCATGATGTGGGAGACAGAGGCAATGTATTATGTGTCGATGTAAAGAGAAATGAACTCCATAAAATCTACAGGTGTACCCTGGCTCTTTGGATGTGCCTCAAGGTTTTCCTTTTCTTCTACTCTGTCACATGGCTTAATAAAACCAAGGCTTTTCCCCCAGATATTTTTCCAGTTTGAGTATATGTGAGGACTCATGCTGCATCCTCCAAATTTAGATTAAACGAGTTTACTGATGAGAAAATATTCTAATTTGATAACAGTGGTCTGTGGGTCTTGTTAAATAGGGTGTTTTAAAGCCTATGAGATGGAACAAAGCTCTGATGGTATGTACACCTTGAAAAGGAAAAGACATCCTTCTGCACTGGTTCTACAGTGTGATGTCCCTGGTAATGTCTTCTGCTGGTCAGAAGTCAGACAAAGGAACTGGTTCATCTCCTGCAGATTCTGATTGATGTGTTCATATTAGCTTTTTGCACACATCTCCCTTTCTCAGGCTATGTGCCCCAGCATGTTTGAGTTGAAACCATCTAAAATTTGGTGATGTAACAGCTACTGATTTGATGAAAAGTGAATTTTTTTTTTTTTTTTTGGATGAAAGTTCTTTGAAGGGAAATATTTCAATAAGTTTGACTATTTAATTTCATCCTAAGTGATGTTAGAATTAAAAAGAAAATAATGAAAAAATGATGTGACACACTTCCAGCCAACAAATATGAAATGCTGTAATCTCAGCTGGTGATACTGCAATTTTTTTTTGTTAAGTAAATAAAAAAAAAAAAAACCCAACCCTGAGCATTGGTACCCAAGAGTAGCCTGAGACCTGAAAAGTTTAAAAGATTGATTTAAATTCAATTCCTGCAGGTGAGCAATGAAATCTGCTCCCATATCAGTGAAACAGGAAAGCACAATCCTGTAAAAATAAGTATTTAAAAATTTTTTTTTGGTTTTTCTTTTTGCAAATTATGAGGTACAAACCTTTCTTCTTGTTCATTTTAATTGTACTGAAGAAAGTAGGTTTAGTTTGGGTGCTGGAAGAAATTCTTTACAGTGAGGGTGGTGAGACACAGAACAGCTTGTCCCTCCTGTTAATATTCCCACCCTGGAGGTGTTCAAGGCCAGGCTGGAGCAACCTTGGCTAGCAGAAGCTGTCCCTGCTCACAGTGGGGTGCTTTGAACTACATGATCTTTAAGGTCCCTTCCAACCCAAACCATTCTGTGAATCTATGAATATATCCAGCACAAATATGAGATAGCTTAAGAATCACTTGAAAGCACGCTTGAGAAGAAGGGCTTGGGAGTGTTGACTGATGAAAAAGTCAATGTGAATTGTTAATGTGCCCTTGCAGCCCAGAAGAATGAGGTGATTCTCCCCTTCTACTGTGCTCTCTTGAGACTCTACTAGAAGTAATGTTTCAAGTTCTGGTGCCCCCAGCACAAGAAGGACATGGAACTGCAGAGGATGGACAAAAATTGTTTAATAGGAGACGTTCTCAATTTTGATGAATAGAAAGATTTCTCAGGTTGTAGTACTTTAAAGACTTGAAGACTTCAGACAGCCCAACCTCTCCAGAGTGATACCTGCAACCAAGAGGCAATTGGTCAGAAATGGTACATTAGATGTGAAAGTATTGAGTATCTGAGACATGTAAACCTACATACTGTCTGCAAGCTCATAGCAAAGGTATAAAGTTAATTTATATAATTCTACATTTCTTCTTGATAAGTTGTTTAAGATTCCAAGAAAGATTCAAAAAAAATATTGTAAAGAGACAACAGAAGAAGGATGTTTGACTATTGGAGTGGATCCAGAGGAGGCCACGAAAATGATCAGAAGGTTGGAGCACTTCCATGATGGGGACAGGCAGAGAGAGTTGGGAGTTTTCAGTTTGCAGAAGAGGAGGCTTTGGCGAGACCTGAAAGTGGTCTTCCAGTACCTCAGAGGCCTACAAGATAGCTAGGGAGGGACTTTTGACAAGGGCTTATAGTGACAGGACAGGGACAACGGCTTTGAGCTGCAAGGGGAGAAATTTAGGCTGGAAGAAACTACAGTGGAGATAGTGAGGTACTGGAACAGGTTGCCCAGGTAGCTTGTGGATGCTCCCAAACTGAAAATGTGTGATGGTGTGGGAGTTCCCTGCCCCCCAACACTTTGTAAAATGACCCAGACTAGA
>WBNM01019184.1:15458-27776 GCA_013399055.1 Ramphastos sulfuratus | reverse complement strand
CTCCTCATAAGATTTATTCTCCAGACCCTTCCCCAGCTTCGTTGCCATCCTCTGGACCCACTCCAGCACCTCCACATCTCTCTTGTATTGTGGTGCCCAAAAGTGAACACAATACTTGAAGTGTGGCCTTACCAAAGTGGAGTCCAAGTGGACTCTACTCCTGCTGGCCACAGCATGTTTAATCCCAGCCAGGATGCCATTGGCCTTCTTGGCCACCTGGGCACACTGCTGGCTCATATTCAGCTCCTGTCTATTACAACCCCCAGGTCCCTTTCTGCCAGCAGCTCTCCAGCCACACTGCCCCACACCTGTAGCATTGCGTGGGGTTGCTGTGACCCAAGTGCAGGACCTGGCACTGGCCTGGTTAAACTCATCCCATCACTAGGGAAAACCTCTTCCCTGAATGAGCTGTTAAGCACTGTAGCAGACTGCCTAGGGAAGTGCTTTAGTAACCATCCCTGGAGGTATTTAAAATCCATACAGATGTGATGCTGAGGGGGATGATTTGGTGGTGAGTTGACAGTGTTATGTTAATAGTTAGGACTTGATCTTAAAGTTCTCTTCCAACCACCCAGAACAATTATGGGTCAGATGGGGTTCCTGACTTCTGTGAAGCTGCAGAGAGTGGCAGAAAAGAATATATCCTCCTCATCTTCTCTTGTGCACTCATCTAGGAAGAACAGTAGCTCTGGCACAGAACCACACAGCTGTTCTTTTCCTGCATTTTCGCCCTGAGAGAAGTTTCTGGGCAGCTTGGACAACCCTTGAGAAAGCAAAAGGAAGTGAATTTCCTGGTCTCTTTTAACAGATGTTGCTTGAGATGCACATCATGTGCATGCTGTGTCTTTGGGAGGTCATTGAAAGGACATGGACGTTTCTGAAGGACTCAGAAGAATAAAGGGAAGCAAACTGGCATGCTGGATTTGCTGAAATAGTGTTTCTTGTAACAGTCAAGTGTAAATATACCTAATTTTCCCATTTTGGCTGTTTCTGTGTAAAGGGGCTTGGGAGAAAGGCAAATCTCCAGCTAGACAGAAAGAGAAAAGAAATTGGGAAGAGGAGGAAAGAGGCAATTTGTTCTTCTATGACTAAGTGGAAGGAAGAACAACTCACCACTTCTAAAGAAGTTACAAATATTAGCATAGTCTTTACCCTCAAGGCAGATCTCTCAGCTGAGACTGACAATGAAAAACCTCCCACAGCAAGCAGTAAATATAGGTTTGGCAGTTTTAGGACACAGGTTCTGGGACTGCCTACTCAAAAGATCCATGAAAAATTTAGTGAAGCTGGCAGTAGGACAGCTTTGTTCCTCAAACAGGACTACAGTGGAAACCCACAAAAGCTCAGACCCTTTCAAGAAAAAAAAAAAAAAAACAACAACAATATTCAATTCATTTTCTTTCTGAATGGACTCTTGCATCTGTATCACCTCAGGTCAAAAAGAATTTACTGATGCAAAAAAAAAAAAAGAATTTACTCATGCAAACTCATAAGGCAGATTTTCAAGACTATGAGAAAATTGCAGGAGAGGGACCTGGGCTCCTGATGGAGAGAAAGATAACCATGAGCCAGCAGTATGCCCTTGTGGCCAGTGGTATCCTGGGGTGTATTAGAACAGCTGTGGTTAGTAGGTCAGGAGAGGTTCTCCTACCCCTCTACTCTGCCTTGGTAAGGCCACATCTGGAATATTGTGCCCAGTTCTGGGCTACTCAGATCAAGAAGGACCTCAGGGAACCCAGCACAGAGCCACAAAGATAATGGAGTGGAACATCTCCCTTATGAGGAAAGGCTGAAGGAGCTGGGGCTCTTTAGCTTGGAGAGGAGGAGACTGAGAGGTGACCTTGTTCATGTTCATAAAGATGTGAAGGGCAGAGTCAGGAGGATGGGGTTAGGCTCTGCTCAGTGATGTCCAAAGACAGGACAAGAGCCAATGGGTGCAAGCTGGAGCTCCATGTGAACATAAGGAAAAACTTTTCCACTGTGAGAGTGACAAAACACTGGAACAGGCTGCCCAGAGAGGTTGTGGAGTCTCCTCTGAAGGCATTCAAAACCTGCCTGGATGTGTTCCTGCGTGACCTGCCCTGGGTGATCCTGCTCTGGCAGGGAGTTGGACTAGATGATCTTTTGAGGTCCTTTCCAACCTCTAACGTTCTGTGATTCTGTGAATAGAGAGCAAAATATGTAATTGAGCAAGCAAAGGGAGAATAAGTGGCTTTGGGATGCTATTTTAGGGTAATGTTTTTATTAATTAAGCTCACAGTCACAGAGCATCTGTCAGCTACGGCACAACGTTAAGGAATAATGAATGAAAGACTGCACTGTAGAGAAAAAAACTCCTTGATAATGAGCTGAGTACAAAATTATCTCCTGCAGACCTGAATTAGTTGTGGAAATCAATGAGGCAGGAGTTATAAAATACGTAGTTATTTTATTTCCAAAAAACCCTGCTCACAAACTCTATACAAACCAGTTAAATATGGGATCTAATTTGGTCAGGAAAATCTTCCCAAGGATGCTTATGGGCAATTGATTCATTTAGGAGAATCAGAAAACTGCAAAGGTTTAGCCACAAAATGGCTTTGCCTCACTTATAAATAGGCTGCCTGGAGCCCTAAGGAAAGTCTGTTCTATTCACAGTGGTGGAGTAGAATTCACAGATAGTTCCTGGCTCCTTTATGGCAGTGTTGGAAATGCTCAGTGTCTTGATAGGCTTCTAGATCTTTCCAGGCTCTAGCAGGGTGCTGGGGAAGAGGCAGACAATCTCTGCCCTGATCCTGGTTCCTCTTGGCATGGAGGTTTGCAGAGGTGCAGGCAGGACCTCTTGCAGACGTGCAGAGAGCACAGTGTCAGTGACATTTCTCACCACTTCGTGAGGCACTTAATGTCTTCTCCTGGTAAACTTGAGGCATTTAAGTTTCCAGGTAGTTCAAGCCCAAATTATCAGGGCTAAGCTGATCTGAAGCATGAAGCAGAGCAGAACATATCTAAGCTGAGCAGTGAGGCAGAGCAGAACACATAGAGCAGAGCAGCACACACTAAGGCAGAGGCAGCACAACTGCTTCCAACTTAGCCCCATTTATATTACTTGCCCCAGTGTAATGACTCCTTTAACCAAAGAGATTCACCAATCAGAATGGCATTTGCCAAACTGACCATATTAGATAAAACCAAGGCTTGCTTACACTTATGTGGGCAAGACACTAACAAGTACCTAAACACCTGTGGCTACCTGTTTATCACTTTGGCTCTAGACAGCCTCATCTAGTGTGAGATGTCCCTGCCCATGGCAGGGGGGTTGGAACTAGATGATCCTTGTGGTCCCTTCCAACCCTGACTGATTCTATGATTCTATGTCTGAAACTTCCCTTACAGCACTAACCATACAACTGTTCCCTGTGCATCCCAGGGCTCCCTGCATAGCACCTTTCAGTGATTTCTCATTTATTAAGAACTACAGGAAAGGTTAATGCTGCTTTTTTTTCCCTATTCTGTGCAATTCTTTTGCCAGAAGAGCCAGACAGCAATTTCCTTCAGCTGAGCCCTCAGCCACAAGTTTTTTTGTGTGTGTTTATTCATAGTACAGTGCCAGACAGATTTCCACTGTCACTCATATTGTGGGTTGACACTATACCCCCAAAAATATATATAGCTCCATCACTGGCTGAAGAAGATAATAAAGTGAAAAGCTCCAATGCATTCCTGCAGTAAAGCAGCTCTAAATCTGAGTAACTGCCAGGTGGCTGCTGCTATAAGCAGGAAAACTCTTCCTTCTGCAGATTAAGGCTGGGGTGATACAGTGGTGAACTGGGACTACCCAACTCACTCATCTTCTCCTTTCTGCCTGTTAAGAGCATCTATTTTATTTTCAGATGTCTGCTATCTTCATCCTCTAATACAATTATACACTGGAGATCAAAATGCAGGGGGAAAGGTTTCCTTAACAATAGCAAATCAATTATTAAAACTGAAGTTGGTTTTATTGTTTTGGCCTCAGATACTTCCAAAGCATATGAATTTCCCTTAATTGCATCTGAGGAATTAAAAATGTGATGCTAATGTGCAATTCTGCTATTAGCATACTTTATCTAATGACATTTAAATTAAATATTTTGTGAGGGGTTTATTCCTAAAGGTCAGGTTTGGTTTGTTTGGGTTTGGTTTTTTTTTATCTTCCAGGATAAAGCAATGCCACTTTTCCATTCCAAGCAATCACTGTAGAAGTTTCCAGCTGACTGCTTCCCTCTCTGCCTAGGTGTTTACAGGTCCCTCAGCATATGTCTCCTTTCTTGTAGGAAACTCAACATTTCTCCAGTCTATAGCATAAGTCAAAGCAGATTATCAAGTGCTGTGACTGAAGCTATGAAGGCAGAGAAGTAAAAGGTGAGGAGGCTCTCATATGTATTTATATTTCTTCTTATTACTTCCTTTCTATATTTCCTCTTTTCATCTTACATTATAAACTCATCAACCATCCTGGGCCCCCACAGATGCCAGGAAGTAGATACCAGCAAATGGTTGTGTCTCAGGAGAGGCTGTGCTCAGAAACATGAACAGTGTTTGCCCAACAGACCAGCGCTGCTCTGTGCAAAATTCTTCTCAGCTGCACCTGCTATAGGACAAAGTTATAATCCAAATGCCTCCCATGAGCTCTCACACATATTTACTGCAACACAGGACAAAATAAACAGGAGTCTGACCTAAAAAATTCTCATGCAAGCAACCTGTAATTNTCAAGGCCACGAGTGCACTTTGCTGGCTCATGCTCAACCTCCCATCCACCACGACCCCCAGATCCTTTTCCCCTTCACTGCCTTCCAACAGATCAGTCCCCAGTGGTAATGGAAATGAAAGTTGTTAGAAGTAGATATAAAATCCCCTTAATGATTGATAGATGTTGATTCTATGATTCCTGTGCAGCCTAGGGGCTCCTGCTTTGGCAGGGGGATTGGACTGGATGATCTCTGGAGGTCCCTTCCAACCTCTAAGGTTCTGTGATTGCCTAGCACATTTCTAGGCACTCGGCCTTTACATATTGATAAACATGAAGGAGGTTACTACTCAGGCTCCTCTTCTCTAAACTAGAGACTCAGCTCCCTCAGTCCCTATGAACAATGCTCTTCACCTGCTCAATCAATCTTACTCTCCAGATCTTTTTTTTTTTTTTTGCCTTCTGGATGAAACACCTTGCAGCCCTAGCATGATTTGTTTTGTTGAATAACATCATATATGTGATTCAAAGTTTTGATACAAAAGAGCATTTGCATAATTAGAAACAGAAAGCCAGGAAGCTAATATTAAATACAGTATTTCTGTCACTTGTTCCATATATTAAAACCAGTTAAGCTTTCAGAGAGCATTTGCAAAGGTTTCCTTGAACTCTTCCAGTGTGATTCGGTGTGAACTGGGTTCATCCCCCTGCACTGTGCTAGCTGTCAGTAACATTAAATTATTCACAGCTAATGAGGTATAAAAAAACCCTCAGTTACTCCTGAGCTTAGAAGCACAGGTGTGGTGTGAGACTGGCATTCTGTCACTTGTGGAGGCACGATGCCTGTATGGTCACCAAAATGGCCTTAAATCAATCATATTCCACTACTGCACTGAATAGTAACGGCTGTGAGCCCCATGGCTCAGGTCATGCTGCTCTGGGTATCCTGCAAACAGAGAAGTGGATATAGTTCCTGCTGCAGAGGTAACAGACCAAAAGGTTGTTAAATGCAGTGCTTTAGAGAAACAGCTCTGTGGAGAAAGACCTTGGGGTACTGGTGGACAGAAAGCTCTCCATGGGACAGCAATGTGCCCTTGTGGCCAAGAGGACCAACAGCATCCTCTTGTGCATCAAGAAAAGTGTGTCCAAGCAGGAATTTCTTCTCCTGCTCTGCTCTGGCCTGGTGAGACAACACTTGAAATACTGTGTCCACTTTGGGGCACCCCAGTTCAAGAGACACAGGGACCTGATGGAGTCCAATGGAGAGCTATGAAGATGATGAAGGGATTGGAACATCTCTATGAATCACAACTGAGAGCCCTGGGGGCTGTTTAGTCTGGAGAAGAGAAGGCTGAGAGGAGATCTGATCAATGGCTATAAATATCTGAGGGGTGGGTGTCAAGATGAAGGTGCCAGGCTCCCTGTGGTTGTGCCGGGTGATAGGACAGGGAGGAACATGTAGAAGCTAGAACACAGGAGGCTGTACCGCAACACAAGGAGGCGCTTCTTGATGGTGAGAGTGATGAAGCACAGGAACAGGCTGCCCAGAGTGGTGGTGGAGTCTCCTTCTCTGTAGACTTTCCAAACCCACCTGGATACCTTCCCATGAGACCTGCCCTAGGTGACCCTGCTTTGGCAGGGGGAGTGGATTCAACGATCTCTGGAGGTCTCTTCCAACCCCTAACATTTTGTGATTCTCTGATACTCTGAGAAGCTCTCAAGCTAGAAAGAAACCTACAAACCTACAGAGCATCATAACTGAACTTGTATTCCCTTTTCAGAGCAGATTTATTCTTCTGAGAGTTTCAGCAGAGCCCTTGGGACCACTCAGTCAGCACTGCTGAACACGCTCTGTGAGGATGTGAACTTCTGTGACTTTGCAGAAAGTCAGTGACTGTGGAGACACTCAGGACTTTGATGCTAAAACTGACCTTTGATAATTAGTTAGAAGAATAAGAAAAAGCAATCTATTACATACATGAAAAACCTTATCTTAATTGCTAGCAAATGAAACCAGCCTTTTTTTAGTGCCTCAGACTTCCACATGCTCACCACAAAAAGGTCTATTTGTGGTACTCGCAGGCATCTGAAGCTCAGGAGAGCCAATTAAGATGAGCAGGGCCAGTGAGATACATTTTGACAGAGGCAAGGACAGGCTATGCATGACCAACTGCTTTGGATCTGAGCCCCAGCACAAGTGGGAGAGCACCTAGAGAGAAACCTCATTACAAAGCACTCAATTTGGCGTTAAAGAGTAGCCAAAAGGAGACCTTTGGTGAAATTCACCTTGCTGAAAATGTGAGCATTGTGCTGGTTCAAGATTTTGGTTTATTTTCACATCTGCTTCTAGACTGAAAGGAGGCAGNATCAACCCAGACCCCCAGGGCCCTCAGGTGAAGTAGATGTCTACAGCTAAATTTTGCCATCTCTTGCATTTGACCAAGAGAGTGAAACAACTCAGTGCAATGTCATTGAGCTTTCCAGTGGGCAGCAGGAAGCTGATAGCTGGAAGCTTGTCCCATTATTGGACATCCATTTGCTCACAGATCTTTTGGTAGAAATCCTGATTCAATGCTTACTACAACCACCTGGTAAGAACCAGTTTCTGCAAGCTTCACATTTGATGCAAACAGAACTCTCTGTCTTTCTGGATATGTAAAGCTTTCAGGCCTTAAATTAAGAAGGAAAACACCAAGCAAACCCTAATTTGCTTTGACTCTGTGTCTTTGACACCCTGCAAAATAAGTAAGGGCAAAGTACAAACAGAAGAGAGAAAAGCAGTAAGGATAATTTCCAGGTAATGATTAGATTCATTATTTATTTGTCATCAAGACAGTGTAAAACTTTAACTCATGGGACAAACCAGTCATAGCACAGTTGTTGCTCATCTAGCAATACAACACACCAAGATCTTCCTTTCAGTAACATTTCATTGTCTTTGCCCTATGTAAGTGGAAAAAAAAATTAAGCAACACCAAATGTATTAGAAGCTTCAGTGTAAATATTTGGCAATCTTAGAATCATAGATTCACAGAATCATAGATTCACAGAATCATAGAATCACAGAATCATAGAATCATAAAATGGTTTAGGTTGGAAGGGATTTCAAAGATCTAAAGTTTATGATTTAACCTAGGGAAGACTTAAGTCTTAAATTTACTCGACTGCTTAACGTTCACAGTGTGCATAAATCTCTGGGTTCATGTCTGAGTCATCCATTTAATCCTTGTGACAAAACTCAATATGTCACTAGATAAAGTGATGTATCCTTGTCATTATTTTTGGAATAGGAGCTTTGTCTTGGAAGCTCTTACATGGGCTGACAAAGGCACAAGAACACTTCAAGTGGGAAAAGNCTATGATTCTATGATAAGCTGGAGCTGAGAACATTCAGGACTTTCAAAATTACAGCTCATGTTTCCAAACCCCAGTGACTTTGAACCATCACATCCTCAGGTTGATTATTTGCAGGTTCTAACTGCTGCCCAGCTTGTCACATATGACAAGGTATTGAGTTTTGAAAGTGAAAAAAATATATTAATTGAATGGAAACATGATGGAAATGCTCTGCAATATACTTGGTGTATCTTTTTTTTTCCTTGTAGAAAACTAAAATTTAAGACACTTTGGTGATTTTGCTTGATTTACATATAAAAGGACAATCTCAGCTGGGAATAGAATCATAGAATTGTAGAATGGTCTGGGTTGGAAGGCACCTCCAAAGCTCATCCAGTCCAACCCCCTCTGCAGTCAGCAGGGGCATCCACAGCTAAATTAGGTTGCTCAGAGTCCCATTGAGCCTCACCTTGAGTATCTCCAGGGCTAAGACTTCAACCATCTCCCTGGGTAACCTGTTCCAGTGTTCCACTACCCTCATGGTAAAGAACTTGTTCCTAACATTCAAAATGAGTTTACACTCATAAAGGTTCAACTGTACCTTACAAAGATGGCATTCAAAGACAGTTTCCATTCATTATGGAGAGTGTTTCTAATTTCCTGCTGCTGACTGACAGCAATTAAGCTGGAAAACATAGCTGAGATGGAAAGACTGACAAACAACTCACCTTTGGCAAATAAGCTTATTGACAATGGTGGATTTGGCTCCAGGTGCAAGAAATAGGGAGTTAAGAAATCCTATAATTTAATTTGCTTTAATTTGAAAGTCATGGAAAATGGGAAGAGGTGTGTGGAATAATTAGGCTGATATCATTATGCTTTTAGTTCTAGCAGGCAAAGACACAAGAAAACCAAGCAGCTGAAAACAAAAGCAAGGTGTATAATGCTCTGGGCAGCTTTCCACTCTCAAGTGTTTCTTTAATGGTGGAATAATCTCTGTCACCTACAGCAAAGAAAGGGTTGGGGTAAAAAAACTACCTTGTTTACCAACATCCAAATGGCACAAGCAAACAGACAAACAGTGTGAAGCTGCTGTGGTATACAGCACAACAGAATGCTAGGGGTTGGAAGGGACCTCCAGAGATCATCGAGTCCAAAGCAGGATCACCTAGGGCAGCTCACACACAAATGCATCCAGGTGGGTTTTGAAACTCTCCAGAGGAGACTCCACAGCATCTCTCGGCAGCCTGCTTCAGGGCTCTGGTTCCCTCAGGCATGCCAGTTTATGTTAGAAATGATCCTTGCAAGAGGTGTTGTTGTATTCATCATTAAGGTATAAAGAGCAAACTGTTGGCCTGGGCAAAGCCTTCCAGTGCCCTTGAACTCAGAAGATTTTCAACCAGCTGAAGCAAAAAACCCAATTACTTCCCACTTTGCCTGTGAGCATTTAGAACAAAACAAATAAATGAAATAAACCTCTGATTGGTAGTGAAGTGAAGAAAGAAATACTCAGTGCTAGTGGAAACACTGCAGAGGCACAAACATTATGTGCCTGGTTTTCTAAGCAACAGATTTAAATAACTGTATATGTGAGGCTGGAGAGCTTACAGATACTTTTACAATCAAATGCAGAAAGGGGTGTGATTTCTTTTTTCTTCTGCAGACTAGGTTAAGATCCTTCACCATCTTATTGCCATTGCACTCAGCCATATTATTTAGGAGAGTATTTATCATTCTCAAGGTCAGATGCCTACCTACAGCCAACGAGACTTTAATCAGCATCATTGCTTCCTGAGAATAAACAGCTCAGACTGTGGATTCTATTTCATACAATGAAGTAAACATGAGGCTGTGAAATTCCATCTCCTGAATTCTGTGAAAGCTCTTCTAGTTCCCTGCTATGGGTCTTGATTCTTTCATTATATTTTTCTCTCTTCTACTTTTCATGTTGTCACTGATCCTACAACAAATTTATTCTAAGTTTACAAACATCTATCCTTCAGACTCTTTTTTTACTGTCACACACATTACAGCATTTACTCTGCCCTGGTGAGATCACACCTGGAATAACAGAATCCAGGTTTGGGCTGGATTCAAGAGAGACAAGGATTTGGTGGAGAGTCTAACAGAGGGCAATGAAGATGGTGAAGGGACTGGAACATCTGTCCTACAAAGAATGACTGAGAGACCTGGGGCTCTATACTCTGGAGAAGAGAAGGCTGAGAGGGAATCTTATCAATGGCTATAAATATCTGAGGGGTGAGTGTCAAGATGAAGGTGCCAGGCTCCTTGTGGTGGTGCCCAGTGATAGGACAAGGAACAACAGGTACAAGCTAGAACACAAGAGGCTGCACCTCAACACGAGGAAGCACTTCTTTATGGTGAGAGTGATGAAGCACAGGAACAGGCTGCCCAGAGTGGTGGTGGAGTCTCCTTCTCCACAGACTTTCCAAATCTGTCTGGATGTGTTCCTGTGTGGCCTGTCCTAGGTGATCCTGCTCTGGCAGGGGGGTTGGACTCAATGATCTCTGGAGGTCCCTTCCAAACCCTACCATTGTGTGATTCTGTAATTTACCAATTGTTTTAGGAGAAAAGTTACATTCTATTTCTAGTGAACATTGACTACCATTGGTCATGGATCTCAGAACTCCAGATAGGAAATCACAAAGACATCTGAAGCCTGAGATGCTAACATCTGCCAAAATCTCCTTATTTATCCTCACATCCAGTATAAGAGTGGTGCAAAGAATTACAGCTGAGGGACGAAAATATCCTATCAATCAAAATGTACAATCAATCAAACTGTGTACAGTTCTGGAGCTCCCTGCACAGGAAGGACATGGAACTGTTGCAGCGGGTCCAGAGGAGGCCACAAAGATGCTCAGAGGGCTGCAGCAGCTCTGCTGTGAGGACAGGCTGAGAGAGTTGGGGCTCTGCAGCCTGGAGAGGAGAAAGCTTCCAGGAGACCTTGGAGTGGCCTTCCAGTATCTGAAGGGGGCTACAGGAAGGCTGGGGAGAGACTATTGACAAGGTCTTGTAATGACAGGACAAGGGGCAATGGGTTTGAACTGGCAGAGGGGAGATTGAAACTGGATGTTAGGAGGAAGTTGTTTGCAGTGAGGGTGGTGAGACACTGGCACAGGTTGCCCAGGGAGGTTGTGGCTGCTCCCTCCCTGGAGGTGTTCAAGGCCAGGTTGGACGAGGCCTTGAGTGACCTGTACTAGTGGGAGGTGTCCCTGCCTATGGCAGGGGGTTGGAACTAGATGATCTTTAAGGTCCCTTCCAACCTTACCATTCTATGATTCTATAAAGCATGTCAAGTATTTGTAAACTCAATAACTGTTGACCAAAAAAAAAAAAAAAACCACCAAAGCCCCTATTGACTAAAAACTATGAACTTAACTTAAAACTAACCCAGTCTGCAATACCTAAAAATGTGATACTGGGAAACTGTTCTACGTGACATATTTGTGAAGGATAGGGGGGGAAAAAAAATAAAAGAAGTAAAATTCTGCAAATAAATTATGAATTGTTTTCTCAGCTCTTTTCAGGACACCAAGTGATGTGCTTTGGTGTCTGGAAGTTTCCTCTGCTTTAAACATAAAACATTATCATATTTTAAAATTTCATGAGCGAGTCATAAAGATACTGCAAAGGATCTGCAAATAAAAGCTGCTTCAAAAAGGTCTTTCAGGTAGGTAGAAGCTTAATGTTCACTTTAAAATATGTAATGTGTTATTTGCCAACAAAATCAACTACCTGCTGTGGGTGAGGCACTTTCTTCAGGGCAAGATGTGTTCAGTTCTAGAGAAAACACAGACACTGCAAGCTTACTTTCCAAAGTGTACCCAGCCATGCCTCAAGCTTTGCTGCACCAGCATCTACATTTCAAATGTCAACAGCAAATATGTTTTCCCATTTCAATATATATAGGTAGAGGAAGCATCACTAAAGGGTCACCAGTACTCAAGTACTTTTGTGGGCATCTCCTCTTTGATGCTGGTCACAGAATCATAGAGTTATTGAGGCTGAAATAGACCTCTAAGAGCATCAAGTCCAGCCGATGACCTAACACAATCACACTGACCAGATCGTGGCACTAAGTGCCAGATCCAATCTTTCCTTAAAACACCTTCAGGGATGGCAACTCCACCACCTCTTTAGGTAGCCCATTCCAGAGAGGAGACTCGAAGAGAGGAGACTCGAGGAGAGGAGACTCGAGGAGAGGAGAGGAGACTCGAGGAGAGGAGACTCGAGGAGAGGAGACTCGAGGA
>WBNM01019184.1:1126-15053 GCA_013399055.1 Ramphastos sulfuratus | reverse complement strand
ACTGGCACAGGTTGCCCAGGGAGGTTGTGGCTGCTCCCTCCCTGGAGGGGTTCAAGGTCAGGTTGGATGAGGCCTTGAGTGACCTGTGCTAGTGGGAGGTGTCCCTGCCTATGGCAGGGGGTTGGAACTGGATGATCTTTGAGGTCCCTTCCAACCTTACCATTCTATGATTCTATATATGCTTCCTAACATCCAACATCTTTTACCTGTTCTTTATGCCTCTCACTAATGCTTGCTCCATACACATGCATCTCCAATTACATTGTCCTACATGATGCTTTCTGCTATCAGATCTCCATTTTAAAGACTTCCAAATTCTATTTCTTCCAAATAGTGAAGCAGCTCACTTTGCACTACAACAGATTCTCAGATTAATGGTTTCAAATTAGAGAAGGATAGATTTAGACTGGATGTTAGGAACAAGTTCTTTACTATGAGGGTGGTAGAACACTGGAAGAGGTTGCCCAGGGAGGCAGTTGAGGCCCCATCCCTGGAGATGTTCAAGGTGAGGCTTGACAGGGTTCTGGGCAACCTGATCTAATTGAGGATGCCCCTGCTGACTGCAGAGGGGGTTGGACTGGATGAGCTTTGGAAGTCCCTTCCAATCCAAACCATTCTAGGAGTCCATAATCAGACTTGCAAGCCATTGCTTCAGATCATTAAAATTACATCTGTGTTATCTAAAAACCCAAATATTGGGATGTAGTTGAAAAATTGCTTCTAGATAAATATTTTAGCTATTAATAATACATTATGACTGCTGTATAAATTGTGTGTATTGTGCTATCCACTACTGCTTAATTACATTTTAGCACCAGCAAGTAATTAATTTTCATCATACTTTTCTACTTGAAAGGCTTCAAAAACCTGAAGGCATTCTGTGAAAGCTTTGAACTTTCGACTTCCTTTGTACTTTCCACTTGTCTCCCTATTCTGCTGGTTCATACTTACATAGTGAATGACACACCAAAAAGGTCACAAGTAAGAAAGACAGTCTGGCAGCCCTGAAAACAAGAAACTATTGGAGTGAACAGAATGAAAAGTAAAGCTTTATAAACAGTTGATGAAGGCAACAAAGCCTGCTGAAATAATTTAGTTAATTGCTCTTTAGTGCCACTGTTGTCACTGAAGTTTACATCTTATCTCTGAAGTTACCAAACTGAATGTCCCTGGCTTTTTAAATTTCCACAGGAATCTCCTCTTATTCATAGAAGAACTTTTATTCATTACAGAACTTTTGGAGACAGAAAGCATTAGATAGTGTTCCAGTAGTGGAACACTGGAACAGATTGCCCAGGGAGGTGGTTGAGGCCCCATCCCTGGAGATACTCAAGGTGAGGCTCAACAAAGCTCCTGGCAACCTGATCTAGTTGAGGATGTCCCTGATGACTGCAGAGGGAGTTGGGCTGGATGACCTCTGCAGGTCCCTTCCAACCCAGACCATTCTACAACTCTATGATTCTATTCCCAGCTGAGATTGTCCTTTTATATGTAAATGAAGCAAAATCACCAAAGTGTCTCAAATTTTAGTTTTCTAAAAGGGAAAATGATACACTGAGTATATTGCAGAGCATATCCAAACAGCCATGACTACATGACACCCAGGTGGAATGAACAACTTTCTGTAGCAGTAATGGGGCAACAGGTGCAAGCTGGACAATAGAAGGTTCCTTGTGAATGTAAGGAAAAACTCTCCAGTCTGAGGGTGCCAGAGCCCTGAGGCAGGCTGCCCTGAGAGGTTGTGGAGCCTCTTTCTCTGGAGACATTCAAAACTTGCCTGGATGCATTCTATGTGACCTACCCTAGGTGATCCTACCCTGGCAGGAGTAAATGGTCTTTTCCAAGTCCCTTCCAACTCTTAATGATCTGTGATTCCTCCCTGTGAAGGTGCAGCTGGTGTGGTTTTGTTGCTATTGCTAACCACCAGAAGTCAGGTCCTGTTCAATATCTGTATTGATGATCTGGACCAGGAGATTGAGTGGAGCATCAGCAAGTTTGCAGATGACACCAAGTTAGGAGCAGGAGTTGATCTGTTGGAGGGTAGGAGGCTCTGCAGAGGGACCTGGACAGGCTGGATGGGTGGGCAGAGGCCAATGGGATGAGATTGAACAAGGCCAAGTGCAGGGTTCTACATTTTGGCCACAACGACCCCAAGCAGTGCTACAGGCTGGGGACAGAGTGGTTGGAGAGCAGCCAGGCAGAGAGGGACCTGGAGGTGCTGGGAGAGAGAAGCTGAAGATGAGGCAGCAGTGTGCCCAGGTGGGCAGCAGAGCCAATGGCATCCTGGCCTGGATCAGGAGCAGTGTGGCCAGCAGGAGCAGGGAGGTTCTTCTGCCCCTGTGCTCAGCACTGCTCAGGCCACAGCTTGAGTGCTGTGTCCAGTTCTGGGCCCCTCCATTCAAGAGAGATGTTGAGGTGCTGGAAGGTGTCCAGAGAAGGGCAGCAAGGCTGGGGAGGGGCCTGGAGCACAGCCCTGTGAGGAGAGGCTGAGGGAGCCTGCAGCCTGCAGAAGAGGAGGCTCAGGGCAGACCTCATTGGTGTCTACAACTACCTGAAGGGAGGTTGTAGCCAGGTTGGGTTGATCTCTTCTGCCAGGCAACCAGCAACAGAATGAGGTGACACAGTCTCAAGCTGTGCCAGGGGAAGTCTAGACTGGAAGTTAGGAGGAAGTTCTTGCCAGAGAGAGTGATTGGCATTGGAATGGGCTGCCCTGGGAGGTCACCATCCCTGGAGGTGTTGAAGAAAGCCTGGATGGGGCACTTAGTGCCATGGTCTGGTTGCTTGGCTAGGGCTGGGTGCTAGGTTGGGCTGGATGAGCTTGGAGGTCTCTTCCAACCTGCTTGATTCTACGATTCATTGATTCTATGATTCAGACTTACTGTCTGCTGGCTGCTTCTGCAAGACATGTCCCACTCCACAAACAGAACTGTGGGGCTCTGACTGGAAGGGTGGAACCCTGTGGATGAATGAGCACAGCCAGCAGGAGCACAGCATCGCTCCTCAGAGAAGGAAGCAGTGGTCCTAAGAACAAACAGTCAAAGCATAAAAGGCTGCCACAGCTACTTGCCTGAAAATTAGATCAGTACAGCTGGGATGCATTGAGAGCAACTCAATTTAAGTGCTTATGCTCCATGGGATTCAGTTTGAGAATTCTTTGAATTCAAGAATAATTCTGAAACAACAGAGTGTATTCCCAACCCAAAACATGCTGTTCTTTCAGCTGTCTGTGTTTGCCATTACAGGCGCTTATTGCGTCTGCTGCGCTGAAGAACAAAGCAAGAGAAGACTCCAGAGCCAGCTACTGCATCTGCCATTGACTGGTGATGCATCAGACTGATGCCTCTACCTCTGACTTCAGATGACTCACTGGAGGCTGCAGTGTTGGCCATTCCCTTCAGCTACATCTTGTGAAGTTTGTGCTTCATCTGCTCTGAACTTCATCGCTACCCTCATGATGCACTGCTACAACTTGCTGCCAGGTCATGACATTACACCTGTACTCAAGACACAGACTTCACCTACATCTATGTTGAAGGTACAGGCTTTTATTCCACCACTGAATGGCCCTGATTCAGAGCCTGACTCTCCTTGTTCTTGATACTCAAGACAGACACATTGCTGCTGTGCTTGGGCTAAGTGGGGAGATGCAGTCTCTCCAAAAACTTGCCCAGCTGAAGGAGATAAAGGTATTGCAGATAAGTGCATGTCCATGTTGTAGAGATCACAGAATCACAGAATGGTTTAGGTTGGAAGTGACCTCAAAGCTCATCCAGTTCCAACCTCCCACCATAGGCAGGGACACGTCCCACTAGAACAGGTCACTCAAGGCCTCATCCAACCTGGCCTTGAACACCTCTAGGGAGGTTGTGGAGCACAGAATCACCCAATCTGATCTTCGATCAGATTGGGTGATTCTGTGCTCCACAACCTCCCTGGGCAACCTGTGCCAGTGTCTCACCACCCTCAACCTGTGCCAGTGTCTCACCACCCTCACTGCAATGAACTTCTTAACATCCAGTTTAAATCTCCCCTCTGCCTGTTTAAACCCATTACTCCTCATCCTGTCATCACAAGACCTCGTCAATAGTCCCTCCCCAGCCCTCCTATAGGCCCCCATCAGATACAGGGAAGTGACTCAAAGGTCTCCTGGAAGCCTTCTCTTCTCCAGGCTGAAGATCCCCAACTCTTTAGCCTGTCCTCATAGCAGAGATGCTCCAGCCTTTTGAGTATCTTTGTGGTTTAGATATTCAAGTTTCCTCCTTGGCCAACCAAGGACTAAAAGTGACCACCAGAGTTCCAACACCAGAACATGTTCTCCCTGAAGGTTATGAGAAAAAAAAAAAAAGCCTAAAAATATACTCAGAAGGGAAGATTTTCTTGCTTTTCTTGAAGAAGATTGCTGGTCAATCTTAGCCATGTTGCAACGTGACACTGCAAGCCACAACAAGTGATTGTTGTCTTTGAAGTAAAATTACTTGTAAAATGCAGAATTTTGTTTAATATACCTCACCTGGAAAAAAAAACTAGCATCCTGCAGGTTTGGGCTTATGTGCAGCACAGAGGCATTGCTTGAAACCAGCTCTGAAGGATTCTGGGTTGATGAAAAACTCAACATGAGCCTGCAGTGTGTGCATGCAGCCCAGACAGCAACCCTGTGCTGGGCTGCAGCAANTAAGTGTATTGTATACAGATTTTTCTGTATGACAGGTGAGATGCTGTTGTCTCAAATCTGGATTGATGCCCCTGGTTTTTCTTGGTATTTCTTTTACACAAAAAAGAACCCCCAGAGTGTGGAAGACTCTTGTTTGAAATGAGTCAAGATCACAAACACCTGCTGTAGCAGTTCCTGCTCTTTGTCAGCTGTGACTAATGAGTTAGCAGGTCCTGTCATAGCCAGCAACAGACCTGCATTAGCAATGAACTTGAGGACTTTTCCAAAAAACCTCCCTCATTTAAGCTATCAGCATCACAAGATCAGGCTGAATAAATGATGCAGACAGTTAAAAGTGTCTTATAAATAACTCCCAAAGAACACTGCAGATCCCTCACCTGCAGCAGGTCATGTCCAGAGTTGGGCAAGGACAATCTCTGAGCTACCACACAGACTTCACCTATGTCTATGTTGAAGGTACAGGCTTTTATTCCACCACTGAATGGCCCTGATTCAGAGCCTGACTCTCCTTGTTCTTGATACTCAAGACAGACACCTTGCTGCTGTGCTTGGGCTAACTGGAGAGATGCAGTCTCCCAAGAAAGTTGTCCAGCTGAAGGAGATAAATGTATTGCAGATATGTGCTACATGTCCATGTCATAGAGATCATAGAACCATGGAATCATGGAATGGTTTAGGTTGGAAGGGACCTCAAAGATAATCCAGTTCCAACCCCCCCACAATAGGTAGGGACACCTCACATTAGAACAGGTTGCTCAAGGCCTCATCCAACCTGGCCTTGAACACCTCCAAGGAGGTTGTGGAGCACAGAATCACCCAGTGTGATTGAAGATCATATTTGGTGATTCTGTGCTCCACAACCTCCCTGGGCAACCTGTGCCAGTGTCTCACCACCCTCACTGTAAAGAACTTCCTCCTAACATCCAGCTTCAATCTCCCCTCTGCCAGTTCAAACCCATTCTTCCTCATCCTGTCATTACAAGACCTTGTAAATAGTCCCTCCCCAGCCTTCCTGCAGTCCCCTTCAGATACTGAAAGACTACTATAAGGTGTCCTGGAAGCCTTCTCCTCTCCAGGCTGCAGAGCCCCAACTCTCTCAGTATGTCCTCATAGCAGAGCTGCTGTAGCCCTCTCAGCATCTTCGTGGCCTCCTCTGGACCTGCTCCAACAGTTCCATGTCCTTCCTGTGCTGGGGGCTCCAGAACTGCACACAGGACTCCAGATGGGGTCTGAGGAGAGCAGAGCAAAGGGGCAGAATCCCCTCCCTTGCCCTGCTGCCCACACTGCTCTTGCTGCAGCCCAGCACACAGTTGCTGTCTGGGCTGTACTCACACTGCAGGCTCATGTTGAGCTTTTCATCACCCCAGACCCCCAGGTCCTGTTCCTCAGGGCTGCTCTCAGCCACTCACCACCCAGCCTGTATTTGTGCTTGGAATTGGGTGTTTTGTATAAGGTAAAGGAATATTAATGTGCAAGGGAGATTACAATTTTCATAGAATCATAGAATGGCTTAGGTTGAAAGGGACCTAGAGATCATCTACTCCAACCTCTCAACTAGACTCAGCTGCTCAAAGTCTCATACTGCACATCTTCTGTACAGTGAAATTAATCTGTCTGGTGTGAAGCAGCTGCATAATGAACAAATGCAAGCATTTAGCTTCTGTGAGGCATTTAATTGCATCTCAGACAGCTAATTTCCCATCTCTCTGTCCTCAGACTGAAGCAACTTAAATCTTCTTGAAGTCAACACAGAAGAAGTCTTAAGACATGCAGTCAACAAGAAGTTGGACATGCTGGATGAGGACAGTGATAGCAGCTGACCATAACGGGCTGGAAGGGCACAGGAAGGCACAAAATGTAGTAAACCAGTTATGGGAATTGGAATGGGAAGGCTGAAGTTGGAAGGGTAGTCAGTAATGCTGACAGGCCCTAAGCAGGGATGGAAGAGAAAAGGGAGGTTAAATAAATGGGCATAGATTAAAAGCAGTTTATGCAGGTTATGGTTGGGAAGGATGATGAGTCCTGGTTGTCCATGGGACAACAATGTGTCCCTGTGGCCAGTGGGATCCTGGAGTGCATTAAGAAGAGTGTGTCCAGCAGATTGAGAGAGGTTCTCCTTCTCCTCTACTTTGCCCTGGTGAGTACAGTGTTCAGTTTTGGGCTCCCCACTTTAAGAGGGGCAGGGATCTGCTGGAGAGAGTCCAATGGAGGGCTACAAGGATGATTAGGGCACTGCCTGATGAGGAGAGGCTGAGGCACCTAGTGCCTCTGTCTGGAGAAGAGAAGACTGAGAGGGGATTTAATAAACGTTTATAAATATCTGAGGGCTGGGGGTCAGGAGGGGGGGGACAGGCTCTGCTTACGTGCTCCCTGTGATAGGACAGGGAGCAATGGATGGAAGCTGCAGCACAGGAGCTTCCACCTCAACACAAGGGGGAACTTCTTGACTGTAAGAGTCACAGGGCACTGGCACAGGCTTCCCAGAAAGGTTGTGGAGTCTCCTTCTCTGGAGCCTTTCCAGCCCTGTCTGGATGTGTTCCTGTGTGCCCTGAGCTAGATTGTCTGGTCCTGCTCTGGCAGGGGGGTTGAACTCGATGATCTCTTTGGGTCCCTTCCAACCCCTAACACCCTGTGAGCCTGTGATTCAGTGACTGAGACTTACTCAGCAAGAGACAATCTTTGTGAAGACACAGATCAAGTGTATTCACTATTTGTACAGAAGCTGCTTGAAACAAGTGTGACAATAGGTCACAACTGCAATAGCCCAAAGCAGTGTGGAAAAACAGGGCAGAGCACATTCTGCTGTGAAGAGTCAGAAGCCTAAAATCTGAGCAGATATATGAGTGTGAATTACTAGTGAAGTGCTCTCATAACAGAAAGAATTATATTTATCCTTCCTCCATTTTTCTTTTATACAGGAAAAAAAAAAAAGTACTAAAGATTGTACTAAAATGTCTAAGAAATTGAAGCCAAACAACTCATTTTAAGGACAGAAGCTTCACTGACTTTATTGGTGGCTGTGTGCTGAAATTCTGGAAACTACAGACTTAAATATGCAACACCTCCTTATCTTTACTGCCAGATGTTCCAAAAAACAAATGCTACCTATGGTCTTAACCAGCAACTTGAAAGCTTCTGAAGCTGTTGTGGAAGTCTTAAGAGTTTCCATTTGGCACAAATGCACAGAGGAAGGCTCTTCAAACCCTTTGGGAATATAGCAGAGGTACAGTTATGTGTATTAACATGAAAATGCCCTGGTCTTGTAACCAAAAGATCAGCTTGCATGTTATAGCCAGGTCCAGAGGGACATATACAGGTGAGATAAATTACAGGTGGACTAATAGGCAAAAATACTAATACCAGCTTATTTCTATTACAACAGGAGCCTGCTATTAGATGAAAAAGTTGGAAATCTTTCAAAGAAAACTTTGCTTGGCATTCTAAAATCATTTTAGCATATTCTGTGGAACTAAAGGCCAGAAGAAAAGATTACTATTCAAAATGTACCAAAGGGATAAATCCAGGCTGGGTGCAGAGTGGCTTGAGTGTAGCTCTGAAAGAGTCTTGGGGTATTGATTGCTAAGAAGTTCACCATGACCCAGCAGTGCCTTCATGCAGCCCAGAAGGCAAATCATATCCTAGGCTACAGAAAGAGGAGTGTGGCCAGCAGGGCAAGAGAGGGGATTCTGCCCCTCTACTCTGCTCTGCTGAGACCCCACCTTGAATACTGCATCCAGTTGTGGTGCCCCCATCATATGAAGGACACAGCTGATGGATCAAGTCCAGAGGAGGACCACAAAAATGATACAAGGGCTGCAGCACCTCTGCTATTAGGATAGACTGAGGGAGTTGGGGATGCACAGCTTAGAGAAGACTCTGGGGGCACCTTAGAGCTGCCTTCCAATACTTGATGGAATCCTATGGGAAGGCTGAAGAGGGACTTTTCACAATGATGTCTAGCAGGAGGACAAGGGAGAATGGTTTCAAACTGAGAGAGAGTAGTTTTGGACGGATCTTAGGAATAAGTTCTTCAGCATGAGGGTGGTGGGACTCTGGAATAGGTTGCCATGGGAGGCTGTGGATGCCCCCTCCCTGGGGGTGTTTAAGGCCAGGATGGATGAAGCCTTGAGCAGCCAAGTCTAGGTAAGAGGCATATCATGGCAGGGAGGTTGGAGCAGATGATCTCTAAAGTCCCTTCCAACCCAAAGCATTTGATGATTCTCTGGCTGTTTTTTTTTTTTGTTTTTGGTTTTTGGTTTTTGGGGTTTTTTTCTTATTTAGACACTTCCTGGAAGAAAGAGTGAAAATGTAGAGTTTAACCTTTCAGATGTCCACCTCACATGACTTCAGTGACCATAATATTACACTGTAATATTACACTGTATTTTTCTGTAAGGCAGTTGATGGTGTTGATGAAACAAGTGGCATCTTAAAATTACAGAGAGAATGCTGCTAACTGACCAAGAACTCAATTACAGACATTTCACAGACAGAATCTGAATGATTTCAAACCATTAACCTGGTAGGTAAAGTCATCTTGGGCAGAATATTTTGACAGACTGCTATCTCCATCATGGAAGTAACCAAAAAATGCAAATTTTTTTTACATCAAATGGAAGGTTAATTAGATCTTACACCCTGGGACATAACTCAAACATAAATGGTTGTGCTCAGCATTTAAAATATTGTATTTAAAAAAAAAAATGTTCAAAACCTACATTTTAGTAGCACAATTTGAATTTCAATTTAAAAGCAATGTGAGTACATGTCCTAAGTGGGTTTCCATCATACTATTCCCAAATAACTGTGTGTAATAGAGTCTATAAATAGAAATCCAAATAACAAGACGTGGAATGGACTTGGTGGTTGAGAACCAGTGGGTCTGACAGTGCCAATGCTGCCTATTATCAGAATAAAACACAGTTCAGAGCCAAAAATTACAGATGTGAATATATATATGTGTGCAACTGCCACTCCAAAATGCACAGCATGTTATATGGTAGAGCGTTGAAAAACAACTGATGAGGACTTTAAAACTCTGAGTGTAGATGTGAAAGTATCACCAAAAAGTTGCCAAACCACTGTCCATCATATTTGAAAGGTGAAGTTCCTGCTGACTGGAGAAGGGCAAACATAACACCCATCTTCAAGAAGGGAAAAAAGGTTGACCCTGAGAACTACAGAGCAGTCAGCCTCACCTCTGTGCCTGGCAAGATCATGGAGCAGATCCTGCTGAAAGCTCTGCTAAGGCAAATGCAAAACAAAGCAGAGGTGATTGGTGGTAACCAGTAATGGCTGCACCAAGGGCAGATCTTGCCTGACAAATTTAGTGGCTTTTTATGATGAAGTCACAGCGACAGTGGACAAGGGAAGGGCATCTGATGGCATCTACCTGGACCTGAGTAAGGCATTTGACTCTGTCCCACATGACATCCTGGTCACCAAGCTGGAAAAACATGGACTTGATGGGTGGAGCACTGCTGGATAAGGAATTGGCTGGATGGTGGCACACAGAGAGTGGTGATCAAGGGCACAATGTCCACCTGGAGACCAGTGACAAGTGGCGTCCCTCAGGGGTCAGTGCTGGGACCAGTGCTGTTTAACATCTTTGTCAGTGACATGGACAGAGGAATCAGTGCACCCTCAGCAAGTTTGCAGATGACACCAAGCTGTGTGGCACAGTCGACTTGCTAGAGGGCAGGGATCCATCCAGAGGGACCTGGACAGGCTGGAGAGGTGGGCCCAGGCCAACCTCATGAAATTCAACAAGGCCAAGTGTAAGGTCCTGCACCTGGGTAGGCACAATCCCAAGCACAAATCCAGGCTGGGTGGGGAATGGCTGAGAGCAGCCCTGAGGAAAAGGACCTGGGGGTCTGGGGTGATGAAAAGCTCAACATGAGCCTGCAGTGTGAGCACAGCCCAGACAGCAACTGAGTGCTGGGCTGCAGCAAGAGCAGTGTGGGCAGCAGGGCAAGGGAGGGGATTCTGCCCCTTTGCTCTGCTCTCCTCAGACCCCACCTGGAGTCCTGTGTGCAGTTCTGGAGCCCCCAGCACAGGAAGGACATGGAAGTGTTGGAGCCAGTGCAGAGGAGGCCACCAAGATGCTGAGAGGGCTGCAGCAGCTCTGCTGTGAGGACAGGCTGAGAGAGTTGGGGCTCTGCAGCCTGGAGAAGAGAAGGCTTCCAGGAGACCTTAGAGTAGCCTTCCAGTATCTAAGGGGGCCTACAGGAAGGCTGGGGAGGGACTATTGACAAGGTCTTGCAATGACAGGACAAGGGGTAATGGGTTTAAACTGGCAGAGGGGAGATTTTGACTGGATGTTAGGAGGAAGTTCTTCACAGTGAGGGTGGTGAGACACTGGCACAGGTTGCCCAGGGAGGTTGTGGCTGCTCCCTCCTTGGAGGTGTTCAAGGCCAGGTTGGAGGAGGCCTTGAGTAACCTGTGCTAGTGGGAGGTGTCCCTGTCTATGGCAGGGGGTTGGAACTGGGTGATCATTGAGGTCTCCTTCCAACCTTACCATTCTATGATTCTATGATCACAAAGTGGGACTTGATTAACCCTTCTGAAAAGGAGCTGAAATAAAACTGTGGGAAATTCAAATCCCATGCTACTTCTTATGCATTGCACAGTGGATCTACTCCAAGCACAGCTCTGAAGTGGATGCTGTTATCAGTTTTGCACAGAAGAGCTACACTGGAGGACTGGTTGAAATTCACTGCGCACCAAAAGCCCAAGGCAAGTTAGTAGTAGGAATGTCTTTTTGCCACTGGAAAAGATCATGAATCCTATTGCTAAAACACAGTAGTAAGCCTGATTGTGAAGTCACATATGAAAGTTATAGCTTCAAAATTAGCAGGTTTTATTTTAGGAAAGGACCTCTTGAGATCATAGAGTCCAAACCCTCAGCCAGAGCAGGATCGCCTAGGACAGGCAATAGAGGAACACATCCAGGTGGGTTTGGAAAGTCTCCAGAGAAGGAGACTCCACAACCAGTCTGAGCAGCCTGTTTCAGTGCTCCAGCACCCTCATAGTAAAAAAGTGTCTCTTCATGTTGAGGTGGAACCTCCTGTGTTCCAGTTTGCATCCATAGTTCTTTGTCCTATCACTGGGCACCACCAAAAATAGCCTGGCACCTTCATCTTGACACCTACCCCACAGATATTTATAGATATTGATTAGATCCCCTCTCAGCCTTCTCTACTTAAGACTAAACAACCCCAAGTCTCTCAGTCTCTCTTCACAGAAGAAATGGTCAAGAAATGTTCAAATGTTTTCCATTGGACTCTCTCCAGCAGATCCCTGTCTCCCTTGAACTGGAGAGTCCAAGACTGGATTCAGTATTGGTACATAAAGAATGTAAAAATGAATCAGGAGGCAATAATCAACTCTTGATGATATACTCACAGACTCTAATGGGGTTGGCTAACCTGAAACCACACACAATGCAAGATACATGTAAAATCAGGCCATAAGAACACACCACAGGGGTGCAGCAGGAAAAGGGCAGCATTGCTGATAATCAGGGAGATCCCCCAGCTGGCACCCAGCAAGCAGGCAAGAACATATTGTGTGCTCAGCCTGGGCATGCCTGCACTGCTCCTGAAATGAAACCAGCTCATGCAGAGCCAGCTCCGGTATCTCTGCATCAGTGGCAAGCTTAACCCTGGGACTGAATAATTCATCCTCAGATAACCAAGAGCTGGCTCTATCTGGGTGAGCTGAGTCCATTTATTAAACATGTCACCTGTAATTCTGGCTGCACAGTGGAGGGAAGTTTTCCCTTGCCATATGCTGCTTCTGGAATGGGGTTCAGCTCTTGGGCGCATTAGCTGCTTATTGAATTTAAATAACATTGCTCATAACAAACTTTCACCCAGAATTATAGATGCTGCTTTAACCTTAGTTACCAGTTTTTCACATAGGATCAGTGGGAACTAGTTGGCACTGAACTGCAGGAAAAGTATTTCCTTTCTGCTCTCCTTTTCTTCCTGTTTCAAACCTTTGAATGTATTCATGGAATTCCTCATCTCAGTTCTGTGATTTTCAGCTACTCACAGAACCACAGAATTAACCAGGTGGGAAAAGACCTCTAAGATCATCAAATCCAACCTATCACCTAACCCTTCTAATTAATTAAACCATGACACTAAGTGCTTCATCTAGCCTCCTCTTAAACACCTCCAGGAATGATGACTCCACCACCTCCCTGGGCAGCCTCCAGGGATGATGACTCCATCACCTCTCCAGGCAGCCCGTTCCAATAGGCTCACATGCTTAAGCATAGCCTTTCATAACACCTTGCAGATTTGTGCTTTCATCTGATTGAATTCCACTATATTTAAAGGAAATGGCAATCATGTGTGTCCTGGAGATGATGTCAGTACTACATTATCTATTTAAAGTGCATTAAAAACTTCAAGAGTGAGGGAGTATTGAAGTTTAAAATATTATTACTAATACTCAGCAAGAGAAGGAAGACTAATTGCTGTTACAACTCCTGGTAATACCATGCTGGCAGACAACAAATTAATCTGGCAACCTGTCTGTTTAGCTTCACTTAAAGGATCTAGAATCATTTGCACTAGAAACTTTGGGAATATCTATCAATCACACAGTATGACTGAAGAGTGCTGCTCAATTTACTGCCCAGTTGACTAAATATTGGTTTGTGTTATTCTTTTACCCCTGAAAAATGGAGAATTCTGAGAGGCTATGAGATGGAATGATCTTTTCACAGGCTAAATTTGTAACTTCCCCTTAAAATTACTAGTATTTAATAAATTAGTGCTGGTCTTAAACACACAGAAATAAGGGAAGTATTTAATACATTAGTGCTAGTCTTTAACACAAAAAAGCCTAATAAAACATCCAAATGGTTAAGAATTCTATGTAGCTAAATGCCAAATTTATAATTTCCCCTTAAAATCACTAGCATTTAGTAAATTAGTGCTAGTCTTTAACACAAAAAAGCCTAATAAAACATCCAAATGGTTAAGAATTCTATGTAGCTAAATGCCAAATTTATAATTTCCCCTTAAAATCACTAGCATTTAGTAAATTAGTGCTAGTCTTTAACACAAAAAAACCCCACACTTTCCTTATTAAACATCCAAATGTTTTAGAATTCTATGTAGCTAAATGCTACATTTGTAACTTCCCCCTAAAATTACTAGTATTTAATAGAATCATACAATGGTAAGGTTGGAAGGGACCTCAAAGATCATCCAGTTCCAATCCCCTGCCATAGGCAGGGAC